>JXPH01005467.1:18648-29139 GCA_001014845.1 Mochlonyx cinctipes | reverse complement strand
TAAAAATACAGTAGATAAAAATGAGAGTGTACTTTTCTTGACAAAAGCCTCCAGCAAAATCGGTCGAGGATTACGTGAGTTATCGTGGATACATNTCAGACCATTTGGAGCAACTTTTGTGAGGGCACAAATAATTCTATTTTTTTAATTTTTAACCTTTTCATCTGTTGATAGTGTTGAAAAGCTAAAACCATACAACTTATGCTAATATTTTAGTGGATCAACAATGCGTCCCGAAAAAATTCTTTTTTACTTAAAAATTTATAATAATTATAATCGCCATTTTATCAACTATATATTTTATAGTACCTCAATAGTAAACCGATTCTACCATTCTTAAGCACCCAATAAATGCATGGTAGTTGTATAATAATCGAGATAAGATTTATGGTATTTTAATCTCCTTAAAAATTATTTTAACTATGAATTTTATGATTTTACCAATATCCTTCTACCATTGCACATACAGTAATTTTCCAATCTTTTTTTCGGGAAATACTGTCAAAATATAAAATTTAGAGTTTTCATTTAAAATAAAAATCTGTGGTGGAGCCCTCCTGGCAAATGACACCCCTGGATTTATCCTCCTGGTTGAAATAAAAATTTAGATTTTTCAAAATAGGCCAACTATAGTTATCTTTTAACAGACAAAAATTTAGCGAAAATTCAGTTTCCAAAGAGCTACTATGTACAGCCCTGTCTTAAATCTAATTTACATAAATCGGGGAGATACAAGAAAATTTTCGTTTTTTTTTTGTGCAAGAATGAAATAATATTAAGGGAAGACTTATAAGTGACTAGGTATACATATAATTAATTTTGGTTTGCCTAAAATGGATCTCAATGTTCAAAATTGCAGGCGACTTTATTTTTATCGTGTCGTTTAAATAAACACTTGACCATAATAACACCCATCCCATAATATCTTATGAAAAATTCACAGTTACCATTATTTTTTCTAACCATTTCAAATAGGCATGTAGAAAACATAAATTATTTATGGGCAACAAATTATAAGCAAGTCGGGTTAAAGACCTTGCAATACAAGCAACACGAAGCTGTACAGTTTATAATACACTATCCAAGTAGTTATTTAGTTTAGCTTCGGCTAGCTTTCTGATGCTTACTTAGCTTAGCTCGTTGCTTTATTCTTTGCTTAGCTCTTTGTTTGTCTCTTTAATTAACTCTTTGTTTAGCTCTTTTTTTGACGACCGGGTGGTTGAGTGGTTAGTATACTAGCCTATCATCCACTAGGTTCCGGGTTCGATTCCCGGTAGATGCTACTGTTGAATTAGAATGTTGATTTTTAGTTTGTAATAAATCTGTAGTATCGATATTTCTATAAATAGAACACAGTACAGTCAGTCTGTGAAATATGCATACACCAACTACCATCTACAGTTATATAACCTATGATTGTGGTGCTATATGTGTGTATGTGAGGTTAGTTAGTTTCCTTCCTAAAAACTGAACATAATTTGATGGGCTCAATGAACTGGTTACTCATTAGCATAACCATTAAAGTTATGGTGGTTTGGAATCCACTATAAGCTGTAGGTCCACTAATACCTAGAAAGTCCTCTGAAATATTAGGACTCGCCTGGCTCCAATAGGGTACTATAGGCCTTATTATTATATTATTATTGATAAGCTCTTCGTTTATCTTATTCCTCAGCTTTGCTCTTTGCTTAACTCTTTGACTCTTAACTTGGCTCTTTGGTTAGCTCTTAGCTTGGCTATTTGCCTAGCTATTTGCTTGTTTTTTTGCGTAGTTCTTTGCGTAGCTCCTCTTTGTCGGGCTGTTTTATCGGCTCTTTCTTTGGGTCTTTGCATAGGTTTTGGCTTGGTTATTTGCTTAGCTCTTTACTTGACTTTTACTTTATACCTCTTAGCATGCTTCTTGGCTCTTAACCCTAATCTTAGTTTGTAACAGGATAGACCATTCGAGACGAGCCAAATTTTCACTTTCAACCAGATTAACCGAATCCAAGTGCGTCTTCTAAACGGGCCGAAGTTTTAATACACCCTTGCTCTTTCTGATGCCTGGCTGGCTCAAGAAACTAACGGAATGTGGCGTGACTCATAAACTTCTAAGTCAGTCTTCAGGTGCGTGCGGACCTATGGTTCCGAACACAGACCGAACTCATACCAAATATATAAAATAAGCTCACCACGAAACAGTGACACATACCTTGTCCAATCCTCGGAGTGCGTGGGAAATCAGCTTTTCCGTCAGTAACGCAGTATTGGTCTTCCTGCCTTTATTTGGGCTTCTTGCTCCGCCTTGTTACGTTTTCTTCTTCCTGTTTAGGTTTTCATCACTATCAATTCTATATAAATGAAAAGGTTATAATATCCTCGAAAAAAATAGAATTCTTTCTGTTCGCACAAAATATGATACATGTGGTATGGCTGCTTTTTTCGTCAATATTAAGGTCAAGATCATAGATGGACCAAATCGGACCTCGGGATCGAGGGGCTCCCATACAAAATCAGAATTTTGCAGAAATCTTGAGTTCAAATGATCGGAATGAGCTCAAATTTGGGATAAACTCTTGTGGAAAGTATCCAAGAACAGTTCCTTGAAAATTTTGACCCTAGGACATCAGAATTTGGGGACTCCTGTCTTCCAGGAAATTCCTGAATTCTTGAGTTCTAGTGATCGGAATGAGCTCAAATTTGGAATACAAGCTTTTGATAAGTTGCCAAGAACAGTTCCTGAAAAAGTTTGACTCTGGGACATCAGGATCTGGGGGCTCCTGTATAACAAGAACTTCCAGAATTCTTGAGTTCTTATGATTGGAATGAGCTCAAATTTGGAATATAAGCTTTTGGTAGGTTGCCAAGAACAGTTCCTAAATAAGTTTGACCATGAGACATCGGGATCAGGGGGCTCCTGTATAATAGGAATTTCCAGAATTCTTGAGTTCCAGTTATCCGAATGAGGTCAAATTTGGAATATAAGCTTTTGATAAGTATCCAAAAACAGTTCTTAAAAAAGTTTGACCCTGGGACATCGGGATCTGGGGGCTCCTATGTAGTAGGAACTTCCTGAAATGTCTATTTCTGGTGATCGTTAAGAGCTTAAATTTGAAATATAAGCTTTTGATGAGTATCCAGGAACAGTTTCTATGCTAAATTTGGGTTAATATCATCCATTCATTGCTATGTCAAAACGCGCCATAAATAAAGACGAAAAAATCCCCAGAATGTAATTTAAGGGCATATTTTTCTATATTTGAATCTCCTTTAAAAATATCGGAAATCGTTTTTTCTGTTTGAAACGTTTATTTCCGTTCAAAGAAAATAAAAATAATAAAATTGCTTCTACTTAGGTATATGATCTGAAAAAAAGAAAAAAAAAATGATGGATTCAAAATTCCTTTCCATATATTATTGAAGTTTATTTATTCTAAAAAAGGTGTCTTCGTCTTGTTGCTACAGAACATGACTGATAGCATGCAGGATATAAGGTAGGTAGACGAAAAAGGATTCTATTTGTCATGTCATGTATCTGTTTATTTACATTTCAATATTATTTTCTTGTTTTTCCACTGAATTTTATTTATTTTTCCCTTCCATGCGATCGCAATGGAAAACGCTATCATGTGAAAAATTGTTTTTTAATGATTCGAGTTTATGGAGGAGGAAAATCTATTTTCTCTTTTTTATTTTCATAAATATAAAACCTTTGTCGTTGCTGAGGAAATTCGCTTTTCAATAAGAAATTAAACTCTGATGATCTATGGGTATAAAATGTATAAGCAAAGAAAAAAAGGCACGAAGAGAAGTGAAACGGAGGAAGGAAGGAGGATACAACAGGTGGTAGAAAATACGTGGAATTGAATTTGAAACATGTTGTTTTATTCGCGTTTTTATAACTTTATTATAGAGAAGCAAGAAGAGGAGGGTCGAGAGTTTTAAATTTTAATTGAATTTCATTGATTTAAATAGCACACTTTATAAGTCACGGGTCATCCATCATGTTGAAAATGCGGCAGAACTGCCGCAGGTAGTTATTTTTAATGTCTTTATTAGCAAATTCACACACAGAAAAAATGTGTTTGAATTACTCTTACTTGCTTAAGGTCTATGGCCCCTTGTGGGACACAACCGGTCAATAGTGTTTTTCATCTCGTTCGATTCCTAGCGGTTATGCTTTGCGTACACCTAGCTCTAACATAACGGAACGGTGCCAAGTTTGGCGTGGTCTGCCTCTGGAACGAATTCCTTCCCGACGGCAGAGCTCTAAAGCTTTTCTTGCTACTGATACGGGCTCCGTAAAATTAATCTAGAACCTAAAATTTTGATACGTCATAGAACAATTTTGTATTTGTCCTTTTTCGCACTAACAAGCTGTTTTTTTAAATAAATAAAAAGAAAACAAGCATAAAGATCAAAATTAGCTGAAAAAACGATAAACTAAACAGTTTAACATAATGTCAATGGCAATGTTCTTTACAATCATCATCCCCATCGTAAAGCACCGACGATGCTCCGTATAATAATTATGGGACAGATAAAGTTTTTCCTCTTTTTTGCTCGTCTCCGTTTTTCTCTGTTGCCTTTCTATTATATAAACAGAGTGTTCAATTCATTGGGCTTCACTTTATTTATATTGATGGAAAAAGTTTTCTTTCCCACTCCCCACATATCCACCTTAATTCTCATCTCATCCCAACCTTCCAACTCGATCCAGTTCGACTTGACTTGACGTAACTTTCAGTTAATGGTTGAGGCAAAACAAAATCATCTCGATAATTTATTGATTAACTTCTCTTCTTTTTCAGCTTTTCTTCTTTTCTATACTCTATATATCTGTATATAGAAGAAAGGTTAAAATTTGAAAAATTGTGATATCTTGGAAAAGTTGCACTATATGATTCTAATTCGGAAAGCGTGGACAAATCATTTGGACATGACTGCATCGAGAGCATATACTTTCCGGTTCACCATTGTTGCAATAACCATGGTGAAGTTTATGCTTAAATCGGTTATAAGTAGCCTCTGTAGTAGAACGAAAGTTCTTCCATTAAAGCCGCTGTACAGATAATTTTAGAAACGATATTTTTTAATTCGTTAAACTATCCGAATAGTTCGTGAATACGAACTCGTTTTTAAGGAAAAAGAACTAAAATTAATAGTTAAAAGAATTTAAAAAAATAGTTTGGCTATGTGAACTAAAATAAATCGTTTTTGAAAAAATTCAAAGTTCAGTGCTGAACCTTGTGGCAATTTTTGAAAATTGAACAGTGACAGTTCGAAGCTCGAACTAAAATTATTGAGTAGACTTTTGCCTGGATTTCGGTAAATTAATTAAAATTTTATTTTTCAGAATTATCTATGTGGGTATGTCCACATACTACGTTATTGAAATATGATCCCTTACATGTTTCAATAATGTAACATTGTTGTCGTTCGACTAAAAACTTCATACATTCTCAATACGGACGGGCCCATTGTGCCTAACATCCAAATGACGGACTAAGTAGAAGGACAGGTTAGTTGATAGGGTCCGAATATTACGGATGAGAGTGCAGACTCGTGCACAGTATTGTGGAACTAGCAAAACTGTACTCCTACAGGCAAGGAAAAGGCAAGGAAAAGGCAAGGAAAAGGCAAGGAAAAGGCAAGAATATTGAATAACCTTCTGCAAAATGAACTCCATACAAATGCCTTCTATCCAGTACTTATATCACATATGGTTGTGTGCAGCTCAAGTACATATATTGATATAGCATGGCTCTGTCGTTACATGTCGGAAATCGCTTCGATTCTCAATTATTTATTAACAATTGAGCTCAATATAGCCATTTACCATATCTACATCGTTAAAAAGACAAAGTAAATTCATCCTCACCTGTAAGATTTGAACCTGTACCCTGGGGATTGATTGGGTGAAGTTCTACCTGGGCATCATATGAGCATGCAAGAAATTTTAATAGAATAAGCTTCAATTGTGTATACAGGTCACTCAAAAATAATTTGAGTATGTCTGTTAGTCGTCATCAGGAGTAGATGTGTAACATTACTACACCTACCACAGACTCAGACGCAAGAAATTTCCGGAGATCCAATTATTTTCATCTGATCCCATTATTCAAAAACAATTTGGATTCGTCCATGTTAAGTTTAGTTGACACCAGGAGACAATGGACAACCTATCTAAAGCTCAATGCCATGCATAAGGTGGTTTCCCAATGTGAGGGCCCACTATAAATTTTTTAAATACTACCCGCTTTTCTCAATCCAGGGCTTAAAGACGCTTCCAACAACATCTTTGTTGTAAAGCTGGCATGACTTGAAGAAATTTTGAATTTTTTGGGAAACCACCTAATGCACGGCCTTGCTAAAGCTTCACATCACGAGTCGATGGTCAATATAACTGAACCTACCACAGACGAGGACTATGCAGTAAAGACAAATTTGAATTTCACGACTATGTAATCATAAAATTCAACTCTTTGAATGAAAGTTTCAAATTACAATCCACCATTTGTAAAATTCAACTGGAGGAGTTTACAAATGTATGGATGGTTCAACTGAATGAGTTGGATTTTACAACGATCCAGATGATTTAGAATTGCCGAACGTTTTTCAACACCAGGTAACGCAAATTTTCTTTTCAAAAGCTTCACGTTCACAGATAATTTCAGAAACGATATTTTTTAGTTCGTCAAACTGTCAGAGTAATTCTTGCACCCGAACTCGTTTTTGAGGGAAAAGTTCTAAAATTAATGGTTAAAAGAACTGAATAAAAAAGAGTGGCTATGCGAACTAAAATAAATCGCTTTTGAAAAATTAAAAATTCAGTGGGCTGAACCTTGTGACATGTTTGAAAATTGAACTAAAATTAATAGTTCAAAGCTCGAACAAAAATTAATAGTGGGTAGACTTTTGTCTGGATTTCGGTGAATTGAACTAAAATTTTAGTGTATAGAATTATCTGTGTTGCATGTTAACATATTTGCATAAAAACAGAACAACGCACTATGGTAAAATCGTTACATACATTGACATAGTACGGTAAAATGACAGGTGGCACCAGATGCTGAAAATCAATATAAGATTATTTTTATTTACCTACTTTCAGATCTCTTTGAATAGAATATGTGATTATATGCATAATAGTGTGTTTGTGGTATAGATAGCGCAAAATTCATCAGCAGTTGAGGTCAAATAGAATATATCTGGCTCACGACACATCCTTCAACCAGTGTCTTACACAGGTACAGTGAAAAAAAACTTGTTTGTTCCAAACAACAAAAGCTCAAAATCAGCTGAGAAAACGTTGATTGTGATAAGATTTTTTTTTGCCTTCAAGATCTTGTTTCGGTCAAACAAGTGTTTTTAATCAAACAAGATCTTGTTTATCCTAAGGTATCCGTTCAAACAAGTTTTTTTGAGCGTAGGGACCAAAAACCGAATATTTTACCTCTTGACTTCGTTTGTTGGTGAAGTCATGCATCAAGCCCCAGTACTTTACTGTACAGTAAAGTTTCTCTATTGATTCATGACCCTAATTTCTAATTAACTTTGCAGAATGATGCTTCTAATTCGAATTTCCAAACTTACATAGATAACTTAGTAAATTTGTAATCCAGTTTCTACGGAGTAAAGCTATAATCCACTATTTGGTTAACTCCTCTTTTTTTTGATAAACTATAGAGAGTGTTTTAGACAAATCTATTGATGAGTAATTATGCGCAAATAATCGAATTATTGTGCGTAATTCTGGCCTCTATATAAGCATAATAAAAAAAATAAAGGGGGAGGATAATTGGGTGATAAATCAGACAACATTATGTGATGTCTGGAGTGTAGACGATGGTAAATGTTTCTCTAAAATCAGCAAAAACCACAAAATAATTTATAAGTTTACATCAATTTCCACATATTCAAAATGCTTCGAGCCACATGTGTAACAAATTATCCAGATTTTTCATCCACTTCTCGTCTCCAACTCCAACTTCGTACAAGATTTTTCTCTTTAATAATAAATTTGAAACACGATTTTTTTCCTCTTCTCTGCAGCAAAATTTATGGCCTCTTTTTGTTGTAACAAATATCCATCATGGTGCAGCTAATGTGATGGAGGACGTGCCCAAATGAACCTTCAGAAATTAATGTAGCTTTTTTCTCTACTTTCGGAGCTACAAAGGGCTTTCAAATGCATCAATTTTCATGACACTTTTTTATTGTGCAAAAATGCGTGATTTGAATATTTGAAAAAAAAAATCGTTGAATGGAAAACGCTTTGACATTTTTGATTGCAGTTATGTGCGAATGTTCCATAATTTAATGTACATTCGAGGATAGGATTGTATTCTCCAATCGCCGGTTTATTTTTTATTATTTTTATTTTCAAATTTTTTATATTTTTACGTGTATGAGCGACTCGATTATTAAAACCACAGAGGCAGCAGCAGATTATTGAAAAATGTCGGAATAACTTTTTTGTATACAAAGTTTAGGTGGAAAGATATACAGGATTTGAATTTACACAGATAATTCCGGAAACTAAAATTTTAGTTCCTTTCACCGAAATCCAGGCAAAAGTCTACCCACTATTAATTTTAGTTCGAGCTTCGAACTACTATTTTTAGTTCAAGTCTCAAACTTTGTCAGAAATGTCAGTTGACCACTGACCACCCACCAATTTATTTTAGTTCACATAGCCAAACTATTTATTTTAGATTTTTTCCCTAAAAATCGAGTTCATGCTCAAAAACTATTCTGATAGTTTACATACTTATCATTTCTGAAATTATCTGTGTCAACTAAAAAAGCTTATGTACCAATTTTCAGTTAACTCCAATTGTTTGAACCAAAGATATCTCTAAGAGCCTGTGGTTCGGAATCCACTATAACCTGTAGCTCCACTAATACCTAGAAAGTTCTCTGAAATATGAGGACTCGCCTGGTCCCAATAGGGACCTATAGGCCTTATTATATTATCTCTAAGAACCTCTCGAAGTTTTATTTTCTTCGGGTTTCACGCTTAAATACACAAGAAAATTGTATAGTAAATTTTACTGATATAGTTAGTAGACAAAAATTTACGGGCTTTTTTAGTAAAAAAAACAACTGCAAGTTCCCACATTTGTTAAAAACTATATAAATTGTCAATGTCAAGTAAATTTTCACATAAGCCCGAGCACATTAGAGACATAAACTATTTTTCAGAAAGTCTCAAAAGGTGACAATGATTGAAAACTTATTATTGATTTGATTTTTCATTTAATTTACGGAATATCACAATTTACCGATTTTCCTTTAAATTAAACTGAATTATTCTATTCATTTTGTCTTAAACTAACGTACTCGCCCATTTAAAATAACAGAAAATTCCGTTAAATTTACAATTCTGTAAATTTGACTGAATTATTTACTAATTTTACTACTTTTTTTCATTGAAAATTGCAAAAAAATATTATGATGTAGGTACTAAAGTAGCACTTCTCAAGGAGATAAAAGAATACAGGTAAAAATCTGTCAAATTTATAGAAAAATTTAGACTAGCTCACGGAAGCGTCCGGTAAATTCAACGAGATTTTCTGTCATCAGGAATAAGTTTTCAACGATGATATTCACATTTTGAATTTTTTTTCAATTTAGTGAACTTAGTATATTTAGTCAACTTAGTAACTTTTTTAACCGTAGTCAACTTAGTAAACTTAGTATATTTTGTAAACTTAATAAACTTAGTAAGCTTGGTATGTAGTTAATTTAGTAAGCTTAATAAACTTAGTAAATTCAGTAACTTTAGTCAATTTAGTAAACTTAATCTAAATAGATATGACGAAAAATGTAAATGTAGTCAAATTATTAAGAATAACTTCGATGTTATATACAGTTGATTGATGTACAATATTGTTGCAAACTTTTGGATGGGTCAGGGACACTTCAACGGTGGGGACGGTTGATGGGCAATAGTAGCGGACAAAAAGGGCAATCAGTGGATGCAAATGCCAATCTTGCGGATGTTNAAAAGGCAATCCAGGCGGATGCTGAAACTGTTGGCAGATGGCGTGACAATCCAACAGATGCTATATTGTCAGCATATTGAAGGGTCTTGGCCAGGAAAAGGTAGGTTGCTTACCGAGGCTGGTGCGATAACCTTCTCGATCAAATAGGCGGCTTACCCAAGCTGAAACAAAGCAGAAGCGTCTTCGAATGTTTTCTCAAGGTGGACTGAAGAAGGAGGCGGTGGTTGCAATAATATCATTAAAATACATTTGTATTATTTAAAAAAATGGTCCTGAGGACCGTCCCCTTGATAACTCACGAAATTCTCAACCGATTTTTTTAAAATTTTGTGTGGGAGATTTTCTCTACAAATATAATTACGAGTTCGTTAAGGGACGCTAGCCTCACATCCAGTAGGTTCCGGGTTCGATTCACGCCTGCTACTGTGTTCAGTTGAATTAGAATATTGATTTTCAGTTTGTAATAAATCTGCATTATCGATAATTCTATAAATAGAACACA
>JXPH01005467.1:3063-15864 GCA_001014845.1 Mochlonyx cinctipes | reverse complement strand
CTTATCAAATGAAAGCTATTGGTCTGTACATATCTGTATATAAGGTCTAATTTTAGACCATTAAAAAACTTGTGGCCCATAAACCTACAATTGTGGGACCAAAACTTTTAAAAATTGATTAAAAAATCGGGAAACCTAGCTTAAAATTAAAGTTTTTTCGAACTAAAAGTATGGTACTTCTAAGATGAAATTCGGTAGCATGGGTCCCAAAGTGTGGACAGAATAAAAAGTTTAACGAAACCAAAAATTTTCCCTTCATAAAATTTTAATTCTAAATTTTTTAAGTGAAAAACTTCGACTTTGTTGAGCTCTTTACGAACAAAAACACTTTCTCAAAATTTCAATTCAATTTTACATGCAAAAGACGTTCTGAAATTTTGAGTTTTCTGTGGGCTCCCACATAAAAGTTATCGATAAATTTGACAACTTTTTGATTACAGAAACACTCAAATGATAAGATTTCAAAGCATTTCTTATCTTCATGGTAGTATTTTTTAACTCGAGAAAGGGTCTAAAAACTGTTAAACTTCATAACTTTTAAATTTTTTGAGAGCCCACGAAAGCCTTCGACCAATAAGACTCAAAACTTCAGAACGTCATTTATATGTAAAATAAGTTTTAATTCCTGATTTTGAACTGAATGCGACAATCAAGACTAAAAATATCGTATAAAACCTGTTGGACCTCCATTTGACCTTATTTTCAAAAGCCTATCAACAGAACCGTGAGATCGATCAAGCTGAAAATTCTAGAGTAGCAAAGCAAAGTAAAAGCAAAGCATAGAGTAACGAGCAAAGTAGTATCACCTGCTTTCAAAAATTACCAACTTGTCTGGTAATAGCTTGTTTACCGGACCGATTGGCAAACATTGAATTTTTTCGATTAAATTCACTAACTTTTTCCATTCTACACTGAGAAAAATTTACCTGTTAGATTCAATGTTTTTGCAGTTTGACGCGGTGCCATAGGAGTTCTCAACATTTAAATTAAACTGCTAGAAATTTTTCTCTTTCTCTTTTCTCCTTTTTCTCTGTAAAAGTAGGTTTAATGCACCGTTGCGTTACTTGTTTATTTTTCGGTGAAACTCACGAGCGAAAAACAGGTAAGGCACCTTCTTACCTGTTTTTTTTCCGTGCAATTCACCTTAGAAAAACAGGTAAGGCACTGTCTTACCTGTTTTTTTCGGTGTAGTTCACCGGTGAAAAACAGGTAAGCTGTAAACGAATAATTGTAAATGTAGTGGTAACAACAGTGTGTTTGATCTGGGTAGACAGGTGAAACTAACAGAAAATGGCTTGTACCTGCTAAAAATGGGTGTGCCTAACCTTTTTTTGCCTTACCTGTGCGCACAGGTACCTATTTGCAGTTTAAACTCTGCTTAAACTGCGTGTGTTTTTGGAAACGCACCGGTCTTTTATTTTGAGTGTATATATGCGTGAAGTACTCTAGTTTATAAAATATTGGTACAGAAGACCCCTGTTTGGGAATCAATTTGTATTTGTATTTGTATTTATTGTATAAATAAGCCGAAGCTTTTCAAAGCATAAACAATCGTATGTGGTACAATTTTTACAGTTTAAAATAAATTAACATTTAAAACAATAAAATAACGATATCACAAAATTAAAATAATGATGCCTAGTTTCTGCTGAAGAATTCTAGCGCCGAAGTTTTGAACGCTGACATAATTGTCAAAGACATAATTGCCACTGGCAAGGAGTTCCAGACTCTAACACCCTCCACTCTAAAGGAGTTCCCAAGACCATCCGTCCGAAACCGAGGCATTAGAAGGTTTCCTGTTCTCGAAAATGATCCTCGAACAAAGAAGTCGTTCATGTAAGTTGGGGACATACCATGCAGTACCTTAAAGACACTGCAAGCTATTCTGTACTTGTAAAACCTGGCAAAAGAGCAACCCAGCAAGCTGGACTCTAGATGTGAGATGTGATCAAAACGCCTAAGATTATGAACATACCTAATGCAGGCGTTGAATGCAAGTCGAAGTCGAAGNGTGATCAAAACGCCTAAGATTATGAACATACCTAATGCAGGCGTTGAATGCAAGTCGAAGTTTCTGCAACACTCCACAACTAGCACTAGAAAAAATGACATCACAATATTGAAAATGTGGTAAAATTAAAGATTTCACCAGCTGTAGACGAATGTTTTGAGGTGTATAAAATCTCATTCGATTGAGAGAGTGCAGTCCGTAGTATACTTTTTTACATATATCTGATGCATTTCTCTTCCAATTGAGATGTGACCATATACAAACCAAGATTTTTTACAGTCGAGCTATAAGGAATTTCTTGGCCATCAAGCCGCACATTTGGGATTTCTGCAATTCGCTCAGCGGCAATAACCCAATGATGGAATACAATTGCCTGAGTCTTTGATGCATTCAATTTTAGACCATTGCATCTAGTCCATTCAAGTATACGTTCGAGATCCTCATTGATATTGGAGATGATTTGCTGTGCATTTTCAATTTTATCTGTCCTGTACAGTTGGAAATTATCAGCATACAGGTGATATGTTGATCAATGGTCTAGCCTCTAGGCCCACATGGGGCTCTCGCCTATATTCACTTGTCCGAAATCTCTTTCATTTTTTGCATTCCGTCACTGAAATTAAAGCATTATTATTTTTATTATTAGTATGGGCCTGTATAGAGGTGCCTCTTAGGACCTATTAAGAACCATCTAGTGGATCGACTGCCATCTATGCTCTATTTGAACTATTCAGTTCTCTGCTTCAAATTATGTCCAAAAATCGGTAGGAAAAAGTTTTTATGACCCCATGGGAGTGCTTTGGGACTGAGATCGATGAAAATCGTGTCAATACCAAAATTTCGACCTTTATATGGGGAGACACCTATTGGTGTGGCAAATTCTAAAATTGGTAACGCAAATTTAGGACAATTTCTCAAGAGGTGCTCAACTTCGACCTAAAAATTTCTGTTTTACCTTTGTCAGATAGTATCTATTGGCCTGGGTAAGCTCATATCACCTTGCCAAAAAAAGAACAGGTCACAATACTCACAATTGACCTATTTTTAACGAGCCCAGAGACACACCCAATTTCAGAAATAGTTTGCCAAATCTACCGTACCTTAATATACGTGCATCACGTAACAAAAAATATTTACTTTTTCAACAACCATTCACTTCGCTCATCATATATTTCAAAACAAAACTCGAAATGCAGGTTGTGAATGAATTATAATGAAAAACCGTGTTCGATGATTACCTATTTGTAAACATTCGAATGAAAAATGATTTGCGAAAAATAAATATTGAGAGTGAAGTGTACATATTTGGAAAATGTAGCATAAATGATTCAGGTTTGGAGTGGACGGCAATAAAAAGTTGTTGATGCTTATTCAAAAACAAAATACTTTTTTTGCTCATGCCAACCATAATCGAATTATGATGAGATTGCTTTCATAGGAAAAAAATATGTTGCAAAAATATATTTTTGTATTCCACAAGTAAAGCAGACTAATAAATTAGCTTAAGTGAAAAATTGTTAGAAAAAGCTTTTCTTTCGACTTTTGGGCCATTCAAATTGAAAGATTTACAATCAGGAAAAAAACTTTTATTATTATGTGCATAAAACAGAGTTAAAACTACATAAAATACAAAGGAAAAATTTCCATACATATTTTTTCAACAAAAAGCATAAGAGAGTGCCACAAAAGGAATGTTATAAATTATGCAAATGAAATATGACAAATAACTTTTGGTTGTCCTTGCCTTTTGAAAACGGTTTTCATATTTTTCTACTTGTTTTGGATTTAAAAATTTTTTTTGCGTTTTTCTCTGAATATTTATTGAAAAAGGTAATTTTTTAAACGAAGCCTCTTTGAGCCTCTTTAAGCAGTGTGCGTGTAATTGAATGTGTTTGCTTGTTTGTATAATTTAATTAAATCTCAATGAATTTTGTAAGATGTACTTTTTCACCAATAATCGGGCGCCACTGGGCTCTATTTTAGAATGATGACGTTGGAACCCAATATTAGAATAAATCACAAAGATAAGGTTTTAATATGGCACCCCTCAAAATGATATGTCGTACTTTCTAAAGAAAAATCAGAAAATCTATGCGTATTAGCTGACTAAATGTTTTTAAACTCCTTTAAAGGTTTCTAAACAAAACTATGCCAACCTCATTGTGGGTCATGTGTTTACTTACTTTATACTCTAAGAAAATCTCAATGAATTTTGAAGAAATTTTGTAACGAGTACTTTTTCACCAAAAGTTGGGCGCCACAGGGCTCCATTTTAGAATGAACGTCAGGATGAAGCCCAAATTGTAATAAATTAGAAAGATAGGCTTTTAATATGGTATCCCTCAAAACTATTTAGAGGGTTTCTAGCCAAAACCATACCAACATCATTGTGGGTTATAATAAATTTTCCATAGGCGTCTTCTAATTTATAAATATTACTAGTTTGCCAGAAAATATTTTTTAGATTACATTATTTTCACTTACAATTTATTCTCCTGCATACCAAACAACTAAAAATATTTTTCTAATCAGCTTATCAGCATATGTCGTAACACTCAATCATCTATTTGGCATATTTAAAACTTTTTATGATTTTTGAATTGAAATTTCCTTTTATAAAATTGTAATCATAATCATAAGTGGACTAAAGAAGAAGCAGAAGAATAAGATGAGGCCGCCCAAGCAATAATAATAATAAACGAATTAATGTTAATTATTTCATCATCGTAAAACATGACATGACTATAAATAATAATATCTCTCCATATCTAAAATTCTCTATGTAGATATTATGAAATGCGATGGCACAAATTTGATGAATTTATAGATGGAATATCAGAATAGAACGAGCAAAATGTTACAAATTTAGAGATAAATCACTGGATCGCGTGACTGCATGATTTCCGAAATTTATGCTGTACTGGATTTATGCTCTGTTTATCCTCCCACTCTCACTCAACCCAATCCATACCATTTTCAGGGCCAGAACACTCCACACACCAGCATGGCATACAACGTTTTACAAGATTAATTTAATTTTTTCTACCTTTTCCACTTTTTTTTTCCAACCATTATTTGCATAAAAAACGCCGCTCAATGAAAAAATCCTATGAATATTCAAAATGGTTAATTATAAAATGTAAAAAAAAAGTTTTAAATTAAACTGAACCTCCCAATAAATGCATGTTTGACTTCAATTAAAACTGTGGAAAATGTTCCTGGCTTTTCATGCTGCTTTTTAATCTAAATTTTCTATCAAATGGGAATTTAGTTTAATCATATTTTGATGGTGTTCGCTTTTGGAAGCTCAAAAAAAATTAACACATCCATTGCACAATTAGTTGCTTGGCCTAAAGTAACTTTACGGATAAAATTCTCAGAATGAGGTTTTTAGAGTGTAAGTGTGTAATTATCCTTGTACTATGTTTTAAGATTATGGAGAAAAACGGTGTTAGTTAACACTTTGCAAAGTCTTGACCACATCGGCCCAGAATTTTCAGATTATGTTAGGGCGGATTCTAAAAAGTTGATCTCTTAGCCTTCCCTAGGAGCTCTTTTCAAATTTTTATACCAATTTCCGAACTCCCACAGGTTTATAAAACTCATCTGGCGAACAATTCATTGTTATCGGTCCCTCATTTCACAGTAGTCGACCTTTTGCTCAAAATTCACTAACGGGTATAATCTCTATAATTATAAGTCACTATGGACTTGGGGCCTTTGAATTAGAGAGCATTCAAAAATTTACATTCATCATGATAGCAGTGAAAATTCTTGTTCCCGAAACAACTCAAATTATGCAGATTTCCAATTACTAAGATTACACTAGGTGACCCCTAACCCATATTTCCTATTAACCATTTGAAAAGGTCAAATTTAAATATTTCTATTTTTTGGGTCTATCATTTGGGGGCATTCCACTTGTATGTTAATCCCTACATAGGAAACTAGATAAAATTTATATTATTTTAGCATGGTAAAGTACTACTAGACCTAAAATATATTATAGTATTTTCACCTTTGATCGGTACCCAGGCTAAAGAAGTAGGCGAGAAATTTGTGTTCCATCCCTTGAGAGGGCCAAGGGTAAGTAAGAGGACAAGTGGACATGAATTCCTAACTTCTGTTGGCGGCCACTAATTATCTTAAGGAATCAACTTATTTTTTTTTTTTAATTTTGGTTCGAATCGAATTTATGAGAAAAACCTTTTCTTGCAAGACCTACGAAATTTTGTCTCTGGTGCCCCTTCGGATTTAACCAAAACTGGAAGAGTACTTGCGCTTTACTACTTCTGATGAGCAGCTTCGATTATTGAATGAAGCGTTTACATGATTAAGTGATACCGATACGACGCAAACGTGATGAGTTAAACAGTCCCTGGTTTAGCCCTTTGATTCAACGTACGATCATTGATCGTGATATAGCGTTTACAGTTTGGGTCGTTCAAGAGAAAGTTCAAACTTTGAAACTTTCAAAAAACTTCGAAACAAAACTTCTATACCTTGATCAGGGATGCGAAGAATAACTTTCTTCTTAAGCAGCTTCAAATTAACCTCCCTTCAAAAAGCCTCTGGAAAAGATATCGTAGATTTGGCATCTGTAACGGAAAGAAAAAACGGTTAAATGGATACTAATTCGTGAATCACTAGATTCAGCTAATCAGCATTTTATTGGAAATAATAGCGTTCCTAGAAGTACTTCTCAGAGGGTAGATCAACCAAGTGGTGAAGCTGGCCTTGCTTTTTCGTTTCGGCAAGTTGAGTCTGCTGAAGTCATAAATGCAATCTGTGAAATTAAGTCAAACTCTTGTGGACTTGATAACTTACCTTTACAATTCTTAAAGCTGATTCTACCTTAAGCCTACAATTACACAGTTCACCTGTCTCTTTAACACTATTTTGTCAACTAACCTTTTTCCTGCTGATTGAAAATTTTCAAAAGTTTTCCCTTTTAGTCTAGAAATAATATCAATATTGCTAACTTACGGTCAATAAGTATTCTTCCTACGCTCTTAAAAGCTTCTGAATCAGTGTTAAAGAGACAGATGATAGAGTTCCTTGAACAAAACAGTGTCCTTCATGAGCTGCAATCTGGTTTCAGAGTTGATCACAGGACTAATACAGCTTTACTGAAGATTGTGGATGATCTCAGCTACATGTTAGACAAAAACATGCTAGCTATCCTTCTTTTGCTTGACTAAAGCGTTTGATCGACCACAAGGTACTCTGTAAAAAACTTAGGGTGCGCTAGAACTTTTCTGCAAATTCCTCTTCACTTATTCTATCATATTTGTTTGAAAGTTTTCAGTGTGTGGCAGTTGATGATGTTTTATCTAGTTTTCTTTCCGTTTCTTGTGGTGTTCCTGAAGGTTCTATTCTGGAACTAATTTTATTCTCGCTTTTCATCAATGATGTACCAGATGTTGTTCGCTTTTGCAATCTGCATATGTACGCTGATGATGTTTAGCTTTATCTCGGAAGCGATAGGAAAACCATTGGTAGCCTTGTAGCCAATATCAATGCTAAATAGTTGCATTACAAGCATAGCTTATCAACACATAGAAATCATACCCGAATCTTGATACCTCATCATAGAACAGCTTTTTACAATGGGACCATCTTTGCTCGTGGTGCTGCAAACTATAAACTTCCCTACCTTTAGCCATTAAGAGGAAGAGAACTATTCCTGGTTTCAGGAGGGCCTACATCGCATTATTAAACAATAACAGTAATTAAATTAGTTTTTTTGATGGAGGTAAATTTTTGTGGAGAGAATTGTGGGATATTCTTGCCTGTTGGGGTTTGTATGATTTATTGGGTTTTTTATCAGAACTTTACTGTATGGATAGTAGATTTGCATATTTTTCTAAAGTTAAGACTTATGCCTGATGAATGTATATATGAAATAACACAAAATTTATTCTCTTAAAAGCCCTAGGGTTTACATACATTTCATAAAGAATTTAAAAAATGAACCGTATATAAGAAATGCCTTGGTATGGTATGGTAGTTTTAGAACTGTTTAACAAAAACAGAGTCCCATCGGGGGATCTCTAGTTGCTTAAAATAATTATGCACGTCCTGGGTTCAATGCTGACTTATCTTACCGTAGCACTTGATAGCCTACCCAGAATAACCAAAGGGAATGTTTAGAATAAAAATTTGCATTTTGCTGTGGCAACGTAAAAAACTTGTTATACAAAATATCATAAGTTACGTTGAGATGACGTAAAGTTATGTTGAAATCTGGGTGTGGTCGCAAAATATAATCTAAAATTACGTTACTACGAGATAATGTTATGTTGAAATGAAGGTGTGATCCTCTGCTGTATTAGGAGATTTGGCGACCACACCCAGATTTCAATATAACTTTACGTCATGTCAACGTAACCTTTGACATTTTATAGCCATTTTTTACCTAACAATAGCATAATGTGGATTTCTATTCGGTTGTCGTCAAAAGTTAATAAATAAATTATAAAATTTTCAGATAATCTTCATAATCATAGGAAGTCCAAAAAACACTAGATGCCACTATTCCATCTTACACCCCATGTGAATAGCGAAAAAGTATATAAAAATTAATTTTTCATCTCTTTTCTTTCCAGTTCTGGGAAATAATTTCAGACGAGCATGGCATTGATCCAAATGGCCACTACCACGGTGATAATGATCTACAATTGGAGCGTATTGACGTCTACTACAATGAAGTGAACGGCGACAAATATGTACCACGTGCAGTATTGGTTGACTTGGAACCAGGAACCATGGATTCAGTCAGAGCTTCACCCTATGGAGCACTATTTAGACCAGATAATTTCGTTTATGGTCAATCGGGGGCTGGTACGTTTTCCCTACAAAAACATTATTATAAGAAAAACATTTAATTTCATTGATTTCTTTTAGGCAACAATTGGGCGAAAGGACATTACACAGAAGGTGCCGAGCTAGTAGACTCAGTCCTCGACGTAATAAGGAAAGAGTCAGAAAACTGTGATTGTCTTCAAGGTTTCCAGCTCGCGCATTCACTTGGAGGTGGCACCGGATCCGGTATGGGAACTCTATTAATATCTAAAATCAGAGAAGAATACCCAGACAGAATCATGAACACATTCTCTGTCGTACCATCACCAAAAGTAAGTCGATATTTAATTAAATTTCATGTCATTATTTATTTATGTGGTGTATTATCAAGATTTTCTGTGGTTGGTGGTGAATTATGTGTTCTGGCGTCATGTTATTTGCTCCGAATCGATAATAATCTATTTTATTTTTCATTAAAAGTACAGTAAAATATCAATTATTTAATTAATTACCAGTATATCATGTGATGAGATTGCTTCCATAAAAGAAAATACTGTTTCGTTTTTAATTGTACACATTTTTTTGGATCGATTTATTATACATTTTATGATTTTTTCTAATGATGAATTAATGAAAAGTGGTGATGATGTAGGCATTTTTCTTGCCAATTTTGATATCAAATCATCAAATTTTTTGTATCGTAACGCTTTATGAAAAACGCAGGAAGTCACAAAGTGGATTATATAACTTTTCTTTCTTTATTTATTCAATATTTCATTATAAGAACTCGATTTAGACTTGGGCAAAGATCGTATGTGCAAATTTTTAAGACGATCGGAAAAGTATTTACAGAGTTACCCAAGGAGTATGGTAATTGAAAGCACCAGAAACGGATGATATTAGCCTAAATTTAGTGTAGGTACAGTTTTTGGGCTCCTACCAAAAGCTTATATTCCAAATTTGAACTCGATCCAATTACTAGAACTTAAGAATTCTGGCAGTTACTGGTACCTATAGGAGTCCTCAGATGCCGATGTCCATACATCAAACTTTTTAAGGAGCTATTCACGGATTCTAGCCACCAGATTGTGTTCTAAATTTGAGCTCATTCCAATCACTAGAACTCAAGGACTCCGCAAGTTACTGGTACCTTCAGATCCCGATGTCCCAGGGTCGAACTTTTTAGGAACTGTTCTTTGATACTTACCAAAAGCTTTTATTCGATCACTATAACCTAAAAAGTTTGAAAGTTCCTTAAACACAGGAGCCCTCAGATCCCGATTTTCTTGTGTTAAACATTTTAGGAATTGTTCTTGGGTACTTACCAAAAGCCTATATTCTAATTTTGAGCCCATTCCGATCACTAGAACTCAAGAATTCTGGAAGTTCCTGGTACACAGAAGCCCTCACATCCCGGTGTTCCAGGCTCAAACTTTTTTGGATACTTACAAGAAGCTCATATTCAGAGTTTGAGCTCATTCCAATCATTAGAACTCAAGATTTCTGGAAAATTCTGATGAGTTTGTATGGAGGCCCCAGACCCCATGGCTCCTTATTTATTTGCAGCGTTAAAGGTAGAATCTGCCAGAATCTCCCGTTTATCACTCTAAATGTAAATTGAAAATATTTCTGTAGTATTCGCTGAATAATCAATCAATCCAATCTACAGAATCGACTTTGTGAATTTCACAACAAATTCTACTAAATTGTCCCGTAAATTAAATTAACCGCATATTTTGGTACGAAAACAAATGTCAAATAAAAAACTGTTCGTATTGATTTTTCAAGAACGCGCCTGTAGGAGGAGAAAATGAGAGAAAAGTAAGTGCAGTTAACTTCACCGATTTTTACAGGCAGTTTGATAGTTCCTTTTGATCAAATTCACTTTATTTTTTCAACCAAATTCACTGAATTTTTATAATCGAAATTTTTTGCCCTAAATATGACAAAAATGATAGAGGAAATTATCAATTTTATGTACAATAGTATACAGGGTGTTGTGGAACAGAAAATCGACCTGGAAAATACTGTTAGTACGTCTCAAAATGACCAACAGTTGCTTTGGCACCAATGCTCTAAAACGATCCTAGCCCAAGTTACGGACTATTTAAGCTTTTTGTTCCAAAGCCTTAAATCTCAAAAACTACTAATCTGATACCAGTACTATTACCATCAGTGGATAGGCAATTATCTAATCTGTGAATCTATTTAACCAATCGTATAATGAACAAAAATAACAGAACTATTCCGTGGTCCAGGTTTATTCCCAAAATCAGTGAATTTCACAGCGAATTCTGTGAAGATTTGCAAAAGCTGGGCAGACAAATGACATGGAAAGCTGACTGGGCTTCCCTTGTGCAAAACCGATAAATCTTGTTGAGTTCAGGCCTGGTTTCGCATGTAATTGGAATTGCTGACACAATCTGGTGTCATATATTCCTGTCTAGACTAAGTAGATTTTTTGCAAGAGATGAGTATCCCGTGATTGAAAGCAGAACTGATGCTCCTTTGCAGACCAGTAATCTATTTCAGATTTCATCATTCCAGAACCGGTTCAAAAGTGATTGGAAGAAGCTTCTGCACCAGAAGGAACAAATGGCTATACATTTGTTATTGTAGGCTAGCTCGCAATGCAGTGATTTGCACAAGCCAAAATATCTACCTGAAAGATAAAAGAACCGAAGGATATTGAAATGATGATGTTCGGAACAGAATACTCTAGCCCCAGCAGTAGCCCCGGAGCATAGTGAACGAAGACATCAGATGACATTAGTAACTGAGTAAATGTTTTATGGTTTAACATTGTTTCAAAAACAGTAGTAAGAGTAGTATACTGAGTAGCACCTGTGATGCTCAAACAGCCCTGGTATTTGGTTGGAAAAACATCGAGATGTAATTGTCCTAATGTACCAAAAACTTCCAGAATTCATGTTTACAGGGTTTGAAAAAGTCTGGAAATAACAGACACCAGGAACGGCTGGTATTATCCCAAATTTAACATTGGAACTATTCTTAGGCACTTAAAGCTTATATTCCAAATTTGAACTCACATCGATCATTAGAACTCGAGAATTCTGGAAGTTCCTGGTATACATAGAATTATCTCGTCTGTTTCTTTTTTTGAGAAAACCTTCAAAGTTTTAAGCGAGGCTTTATTTAAAAAATATAAAAACTTTTTTCAAATTTTAAAAGCTTTTCTCAAAACCAGATAAGATAACCAAAATTTAATTTGACACATCGAAACGAAATTCTATCCCTACCTAAGATCCCGATATCCCAAGACCATTTTTTTAGGAACTGTTGTTAGATATTTTCCAAAAGCTTATATTCCGAATTTGAGCTCATTCTAATCACTAGAACTCGAAGATTCTGGAAAATTCGGGTCGGGGTCCCCAGATCTTGTGGTCCGATTTGACCCATTGACGAACTCGTCCTTATTTGCTCACCCAATTTCAGCTGAATTGGTTGAAAATTACAAGATAGACACACACACGATTTTCGGTTTTAGACCATTTGTAGTAACTTTTCTCAACGAACTAATTTTTTTTTTAATTTCACTGAATACATAAGTTTTTCTATCTAAAGATACGTTGAGAAAAAGACAGAAAAGTAAAAATGGTACCAAATGCCGGGCACTAAGTACCCTAATTTAGTGTAACTCAAAAACCGTAGGACATGAACTTGATGACTTGGGCACTCCAACTACCCAGGATTTGGGATTTTTTAAATGATGTGGGTTCTCTGGGATGATTTCAAAACTTCTATTGGTTCACTTCGGAATTTCATGAAAATTTAATGCATTTAAGAATTCCAAACTTAATAGATTTTTTTCTTTAAATATATTTCAGGTCTAGTACTTAACCCTGCTAAAAATTATATAACTATTATAAAAATGATTTTCGTATGGTATTGTTGAAAACATTTTATACATGGATTAAGGATTTGAATGATTTCAAAAATTTTAATAATAATAATAAGGCCTATAG
>JXPH01005466.1:2397-14817 GCA_001014845.1 Mochlonyx cinctipes | reverse complement strand
TAATTCAAAGTAAGTTATAATTTTTGTTTTTTTTTCGGCCAAATGTCCCAAATATTTTTTTGATGATTCGGCCCAATGTCCAAACGCGAAAAAATCAGCCTTATGGATTTAGCACCTTTTGGTTCGGCTATATGTCCCAACACCATTTTTGCGACGTTTGATTCTATATAATTATAATTAAATTGCAGAGTGCGTTCGACTATACTACTCCATTCTATTATTTCCCCAGCATTTCCCACACACACAGGCAAAATAGAATCTAACTAGTTCATCTGCACCAATAAATCACTATTGTCTCCTGTCCCATTGTCAATTTAACATGGGGGCACAATAGAAAAGCAAGAGTACATAAATTTCCAAATCAATTGAAAAACAATGGCGCTCTTTCCATATAATAGTAAAATAAACTTAAAATAATAATAATAATATAGAAATAAAATAAAAAATGTGTGTAACTAATCAAATTACATCCATGAATACAAATCGTCCAATTAAATCATGAGCGAGACAAGAAGTTAATGTCATAAAAATAATTTGAATTAATTGAGTTGGAGTTTTGTTCGTTTAATGTGTGGTATGCGACCTTTATTTGATCAACAAAAAACCTACAACAAAATAGGATAGATCAGAAAAAGTAGCTCAAATTATGTTTTATCTTTATGTTTGTCAAGGATTATTATCATTATTATCGTTTCGGTTGGTCAGGAAAATTGCTGTTATTTTATTATATCAACGACTCCAAAGTAAAACAAGTCAAGTGAATTATATGTTGGCACCGTTGATATCGTGCTGCATGCATAATTGTTCAAAATTTAATCCATTTTTTAAGGTAACTGTTGCGTCATATTATGGTAAACTAAAACTCCTGTATATAGGTTTTAAGGATTTAGGTCACAAAATGCTTACTTAAGTTACTTTGAATTTTGATCAACTACACTAAGAGAAAAATTCACTCCCATTCGGCTTGTTTTCACTCGTAGTATTGTCAACAATGGTTATTTGCATGCTGAATCAGCGTGTGTAATACACGTCAAGATTTACTGCTCTTAAAAAGCACACTGGAACAGCGTGTTTTACACGCCAATATATATAGTGCGTCGCACCCCTGTTTTGGCGTGTGTAGACAGCCGAATTAGCATGCTTGTTTAGGTGATTTTTTATTTTGGACCAAACGCAATACTCACAGAAGTTATAGTAAAAACTATTACTATAATAAGCTTATTCTGAAAATATGCACCGGTACAACGCCGATCCTGTTTTTTAATTCAGGCTCTCCAACTGCTAAACTATTTGCTTGTGAATAATTCATTTTGTAACTGCACATACAAACGATCTTTTTTACATCGTTAAACTATCAAAAGAGTTCTTGAAAAGAATTAAAAAACAGTAAAAAGCACTGAAAAATTTAGTTTAGCTATGCGAACTAAAATAAATCATTTTTGAAAAAGTGATCAGTTCGGGGCGCTGAGCCATGTCTCAAAGTTTGAAATTGAAATAAAATTAATAGTTCGAATCTCCAACTAAAAGTAATAGTGGGTAGGGAATTTCACGGAAATTAACCGAAATTTTAGTTTTAAAAATTATCTGTGTATGTACTACAGTTCACAGATAATCCTAAAGCTAAAATTTAAGTTCCTTTCACCAAAATTTAGGCAAAAGTCTACTCATTATTAATTTTAATTCAGGCTTCAAACTATTATTTTAAGTTCAATTTTCATACTTTGCTAGAATGGTCAGGGCAAGGAAATGACAATTTATTTTAGTTCACACAGCCAAACTCTTTTTTTAAGAACTATTCTGATAGTTTAACGAACTAAAAAATATCGCTGCTGAAATTATCTGTGATTGATTATAATTTTCACATAATTCTCCAGTATGATTTTTGCAACAATGAAAAAATTGTTGCCAGATTGAATTTTGTACTAATTTTTAAAAACTGAGCTACAAGAGTATAAAATTGTCTATTCGAAATAAAATATTGATTTTTTTTTATTATACATTTGCATCAAGTATGACAATCCATTTTTGACAGTTAAATTTTGAGAAAATCTTGGGTATGGAAACTCGTACCCCATTTTACTTTGGAGCCATCGATATCTTGTGATTATTTTTCATACAATACGGAATATGAATGAAGAGAGTATAATTGAAAGGCAAACATTTGTTTTTCTCATCAGATAATGGATTTGTGATTTCATTTGGAGATAATTCCCTTCCTGAATTAGATATGAATCGTGCTGTTGGAAAAGGGGGAAATTATCATCTTATGCAAATATTTTATCTGAAATTTTTGATTGAATATTTTATAAATGTTTAGCTACGTGTGATTCAGCTGATTTTGTCTGTTATTAAAAGAGAAATATAATTAATTTGTTGTAGGATAATGACTTCCCTTTACCCTATCACAAAAAATATAAGAGTACGTATGCAAAAATCTGTACATTTATACACAGAAAATTTGAAAACGATTTCTTTTAGTTCGTTAAACTATCACAATAGTTCTTGAACACGAACTCGTTTTTTGGGTAAAACGCTACAATAAATAGTTTAAAAAAAACAAAATTAAATAGTTCAGCTATGTGAACTAAAATAAATCGTTTTTGTAAAAGTCGGCAGCTTCGTTTTTGTAAAAGTGGTCAGCTGCGTTCCCTAACTGGCAAAATCTGAAAATTGAACTAAATATAATAGTTCGAAGCTATTNGCTTCGTTTTTGTAAAAGTGGTCAGCTGCGTTCCCTAACTGGCAAAATCNGTTCTTGAACACGAACTCGTTTTTTGGGTAAAACGCTACAATAAATAGTTTAAAAAAAACAAAATTAAATAGTTCAGCTATGTGAACTAAAATAAATCGTTTTTGTAAAAGTCGGCAGCTTCGTTTTTGTAAAAGTGG
Organism: Mochlonyx cinctipes; assembly: GCA_001014845.1. NCBI lineage: Eukaryota > Metazoa > Arthropoda > Insecta > Diptera > Chaoboridae > Mochlonyx > Mochlonyx cinctipes. The sequence goes on along the minus strand of JXPH01005466.1, from coordinate 11,928 downwards.
TCAGCTGCGTTCCCTAACTGGCAAAATCTGAAAATTGAACTAAATATAATAGTTCGAAGCTATTAACTAAAATTAATAGTGGGTAAACTTTTGCCTGGATTTCGGTGAAAAGAACTAAAATTTTAATTNAACTAAAATTTTAATTTCCAGAATTATCTGTGTAACCTTAATTATAGCGCAAGAATATTTTATTATCTGAAATCTACATTACATTACATACGAAATATGAGCAAAAAAATGGCAGTATGCCTTTACTTAGATATTAGATGGTTTTTTCTTTGCATAGGGACCGCAAACTAATGCGTAATTTATTCGTAAACTATTCTACCTTCTGGGTAAGGTCGCTATACCCAGAAAATGTAAAATACTGAAGTTTTTAGATAGTGTATCTAAAAAACTTAACAAGCCTACATTCTAATTATTAGTTAAAATTTCTAAAAATAATAGTTAATAAATCTTTTAAAAAAACACTAATATACTGTTAACTGAAATCGATAGTTCGGAACACAATTTTTATTCAAAACGTCGAATGTATAACATTCTAAGGATCGTATTTTCAGTTTCCAAAATTTTCTGTGTAGACTTATGGGGAATATACAGTGGAGTCCATTACTAAGTGCGTTTGTGAAATTGAGTTTCGTAGCAGAACAAGTNATAGTTCGGAACACAATTTTTATTCAAAACGTCGAATGTATAACATTCTAAGGATCGTATTTTCAGTTTCCAAAATTTTCTGTGTAGACTTATGGGGAATATACAGTGGAGTCCATTACTAAGTGCGTTTGTGAAATTGAGTTTCGTAGCAGAACAAGTAGTATTATGTCTTCACAAGGAAATAAAGAAACATTTCTTCGTTATAAGCTCAAAAACACTATTATGATGTTTGCCAAAAAATCACAAAAAAGTTCGGGAAACTAGATTGGCTGCCGATGTAGATTTCGAAATTAATTGTTTCTATTTTGTTTGTGTATATTTAGCTCACTTTAACAACACAGCGTTTTTAATTGTTTTTATCAACTATTTACTATTATTATTGAACTATTTACATTTCATTTATGCTAATATTGTAATTAAAACCAGACTTCAAAACCGCAAATAAAATATTTAATAAACGTGTCCATTGGTAAACAAAATATTAGTTTGACATTTCAAAAATACAACACAGTGAGGGGGCGACCGCTATGCAAATATTGAATTAAAACATTGCGGGGGGAACGCTTTGTAAATGGTGATTAAAAATTTTGTGGGTTTTACTCACAACAGCGCAAAATTTCATCTCGAATTGTGCAATTTGAGTTCGCCGTCTTATCTCTATAGTCTATGGTAAAACTTCAGACACGAAGTTGTGAGCTGCTCCAGGAGGAGTCTACTTTACAATTTTAATTGTCAAATAACAAAATTTAATTTGATAAACTAATTTTCCTTCCTGCAATATTTATTTTATATTTTAAGACAAACTAAATTGAAAAAAAAACTATTGGGGTGGTATCACGCTTATTTTGGCAACGGAAAAAACTAGTGAATTTAAAGGAATTCAAAAAACAAGTGGATGACGAGACGAGTCCGTAAATATTGTTTACTGACCGAACTCGTAGAAAAGCTAGTACTAGACGCTTGGTTCATTTTTGACGTTTGCAGTAATGCAAGTCGAATATACATATATGTACAGGTGTGATTGCTTCGCGATTGCATTAGTATTAGTTTTGTGTATTTGTTCCCAATTTGAACTATGACTCATTGTTGAAAAGTAAGTAAGTATTTAATTTCCACTGCTCTGGTTTATTATCTGAGTTATTTTAAAATGTCTATCTTTTATTTTTTTAAATATTATGAAAATAAAATGCAAATTTATGTCACCTAAGAATGGTTAAATCATAAATTTATGTTTGAATATGGTAATGTGTAAATGTTGTATTGTTTCATCAGAATGATGGGAGTAGACCCTTTGAACAGTACGCGCCTCTGAAAATTTTACTTTTTTGTAAAATATATGTGTTGGTACGTAAGGTATTATCTCGTATAACCTTACCATATTAGAATAGGGTACGCCATAAAATTGACATTTGACTAACCGCATCACGTTTTTTACGGAATGGTTTTTCAACTATTGTAATTGCATCGACCAGTAGAAATTCTGTTTTGATCACAAACTAATTTTTCTAGAAAAATTAACGAAACAAAAATTATTGTAAGCTAAGCGTGTAACACCAAGCCTGTTGAACGCTCATTCATGAGAATTGGCGTTCAACAGGCTTGTTGCTTACTACCTTTAGTATACTAACGTCCAAAAGCATCGACAGTTTAAAACGTGGTTAAATGTTAAAACTACATTTGTCACCTTCTGCCAAAGCTTTCAAAATGAAACAAAACACAGTCAACCTCGATTAAACCTCTGTTGATGCTTATGAACGTTATTATCTTTATGATTATTATTAATTATAAAATTGGCACACTTGAACGCACTCAATAATATTTCTTTATATATTTTAAATATATGTTTGGTTGTACCTGGCTTTACTATAACAATTTCAGTTTCAATGTTTATTTTTCTTCGTTTTTAATAGCTATGCGATTATGTTATCATACTTGAACGCACCTCAATTTACCAGAATCTCCACCAGAAACAGCTTTTTAAGTACTATCCTTGAGGCTTTTTAAACGCATCAATAGCTGTAATAAAAATATGCATTCCAAAAATAATAATTGTGTATTCTTTACTACGTATAATAGCATGATAAAATTCACGGAAAAAAGTTAAAGGTAAATTCATTATTATTTTTTGAAGTAAAATAAAAATTACAATATGGTCAAAATTCATCTCAGAAGATTTGCAACCACATTGGCAGGTAGCGAATTTGGTTTTTAGCATATACTGAAATTCACTATCACTATTTTTTCCGTGTACCTTATATGCAACCTTCGAAAATGTTGTATCTTCTCCTATAATAGAGATATTTATAATTGATATGCTCCGTGAACTTGTCTAACCAAACTCATCATCTACCATAGAGAGGAGAAGGTCGCCTAATATTTCGTATATTTCAAGTAAAACACTATTTATTGACCCACTTTTGCCCATTTGACCATGAAAACAAAATTTCGTACACTTTTATGCATGCCAAGCCATAAAATTCAATTTCTTTTTTTTTATTTACTCATCGTAAAGTACGTGAAATTGATTCGTTTTCTAAAAAAAAGCTGAATAAATATAAGTAAACGCGAGATAATACATCCATTTGAGGCAAAATTCAATTTAAAACAATAACACATAAATTATAATGACCCAATCGAGATAAATCTATTTGACATTTTCAATTAATCGAACACTATTGAAGATGATCTACGATTCCACCAATGACGCCACCTACCCACAGTCATTTGAATTGTCCGAAACACGTGAAACAATTGAGAATCGGCACGAGGAGCTCCACTCAATGTCTCCCACGTACGGAACTGAAGTTATAAAATAAACAATGAGTGACGATAAAAATAGGTCGTAATGTCATTCTATCATCCTAGCACGCCGCTGCATAATTTACATGATAATCAGCCAATTATTTGGCGAGTGACGTTGATATATAGATAATCGTTTCGAACAATTGCAAGCAATTCATTGTCATTGCATTTTAAATCATAATTTTTGATTTGATAAAATTATTGTACTCTTCCATTCCGCATTACGTGACAGTTTTCTGATTATAAATATTGCTTTCATAACACATAATCGATTAAAATATTTTATGATTTTGAGGTTATGCATAATGGCATTCCAACCTGAATTTAAAATTTTATTATTTTTTTGGGTTCGATTAAATTTTCCATAAAAGTCACGTATTTTATCCGACAATTTGTCATTTTTTTTAACAATCTTTCTAAACAAGTCATTTTTTCTGTAATTATTGTAAGAAAAATCGCCTTTGACGATCTAATATAGGTGAAGCACTGAGAAAATGTCGAGAGACATGCAAAAATTCACGTCGCTGCATTTAAGTTGCATGTTTTACTATGCAGATTTGATCACGGAAATTCCTTGAATCTAAATGGAAAATTATAAATAAATTGTTAGAAAAGTTAATCTTTAAGCTATTTTAAAAGTACTGTGAGTTACAAACTAATTTTTATAGCGGATTTTTTTTCATGCTAAAACTAAACCCTATCCGGGGTTGAGCACAATGGGCCCACTTTGAGGCCTACGTGCGAGAGGCAGTACAAATTNATATAATAATAGGATAGAAACGTAGTGCCTGACGTTTCTTCATATATTTACGCGTTTTGTAACTGTATGTGACATTCCGTACACAGTGAGTTATTAACTAATTTTTATTATGGATTTCTTTTCAAGCTAAAAATAAACCCTGTCAAGAAAAATTTACTCTGTCAAGAAAAATTTACCGCGTCGAAAAATTGACACTGTCTAGAAAAGCTATTGCTTATCGTGACATATGCTATTTAATTATTGTTTAAAGACGGACAGGAGCAATATAATAAAATAATGGGTTTGTCCTAGACACTAAACATGCTTGAAATTGGATATTATTGTTTTACTTTATTACAAAAAACATGGATTTTCATAATTCATCTATTTTTGAGTGCGATTTTTAACACAAGGAATGTGTTCCTTGTTCTATTTAACACACTAAGGGCTGTATTCTTCAGAGCATATTAAGTTAGTAACTGATTTTGTTTTCGCAATATCTCAGTAAATATTAAGTTAATATGCATGTTAAAAGTTATTATCAGATTATTGGCGTCGTAACTTTAGGATCCGAATGTTAAATTTCGATTTTNNTAGGAAGGAAAATAAAAAAAAAGTTAATCACTGATTAAGTCTTAATATGCTCTGGAGAATACAGCCCTAAGAATATTCTCGAAAAATTAAAGATAACATCCTTACTTATCTTGTTTAGTTTGTAACAGTAAAATAAGATTATCCGTTCCATATAAAATTCAATTTTTCTTGCCAGGGTAAATTTTTGTCAACAGAGACAATTTTTTTGACAGGTCATTTTTTCTTGACAGGGTTTAGTTCTAGCTTTAAAAAAATCCATAATAGTGCGGTTTTTATGATTCGGCCAAGTGTCCAAACTCAAAAAAAATCGGCCGTTTGGATTCGACCATTTTTGGTTCGGCCAACTGTCACAAAATCATCCATAATAAAAATTAGTTTGTAACTCACAGGATCCAAAATGTAAAATACAGTGTTCAGATGTGAAACCTAACCTAAAACAAAATTCTATTTCAATGTATCTAGATTTGAGTCCGTTACACATCTTCAACCCCGTCTTCTTGGCTGCACCTTTTCTAATTTGTTCATGTACCGTTGTTGTGTTTTTATACATCGCTTACTTCTCACGCATACACCTAACTATTTGTTTAGTAAGCTTCAGCCTTCTAGTCAACACGCAAATTTACGTCTTCTTGTGCCAAGAAACAGAACAGCATTCTACAATGGCACAATCTTTGTTCGTGGCGTTGCATTCTATAATTCCTTACCTCTGCCAATAAAGAGAGAAAGAAGTCAGTTGTGCTTCAGGAGGAGATGCATTGCATTTTTAAACAACAATTAAATATGTTTTTTTTTACGAAAATTGAGGTGGAGATGGGAGGTATTTTTGCCTATTGTGGTTGGGTAGGGTGTGTTGAGTGTATTACTGAGATAGTAACTCATAAATAAAGAAATTTATATTTGTTGCCAGAATAATGAAGAAATACTATATATTGTACGGAATATGTAATTTAAAATAGCCTTTTGGCTCTACGCATATTCAATAAAGAAATTATTATCATTATTATTAATATTCTAACGTCCATAAGCATCGACAGTTTAAAACTCGGTTGAATGTAAAAAGTACTATTGTCACATTGTGTCAATGCGTAGAAAATGAGACAAAAAATAGGTAACAATTTAACAGCGATTAAAACACTGTTGATGCTTATGGACGTAAGTTTTGTACAACCTATGCGTCATAGTATTTTTAGATTCAAAGGAGCATCTGACTATTCATCGATTTTGGTTTCGTTCACCTATATTAAATTTCATCACTCTTTTTTTTAGATTACAAGAAAATAACGAGGATTTCATGAAATATTAATATATATTTTTTTGAAATGAAACAAAAATAAATAAATAACAAGAGACTCAATCATATTACCCAATTTCTTTCTACAACCTAATGAATAATTTCAGGGCTGTTTGAGTCTCTGAAAGTACCAACTTCATTAATGACGCTTATGTTACTGTCACCGAAAATTTCCAAATCGCTTTAACTTGTATTTTATACGGGCACAGTGCTAACAAAATCCTTCTACTTCCTATTATTTCTAGTAGAGCAATATATTCGACAGTTTCAGTGGGGCTGTCTTTGTCCATCTCTAGCGTGAATATGAGAATACCGGTCATTTCAAAAAATACGTTAACATCTTATTTTTGGCAACGTACGCATCATTTAAAATTATTGCCAAGGTAAGAAAAATCATGTCCCAAATCTCCTGCTCAGATGGCGGTATTGTCCTCTAATTTGGCGGCCATTTTGGATTGTGAAACAAGTGCGAAAAAAGTAAATAAAATAGGAAGTTTTGTATAAAAATATACTGCACGTACTCCGATTTACAACTCAAGCAATGTATGCAATAATAAAATATATACAGGCGACTATCTTATTGGTCCTGTCCAGAAGTGGTTTCATCACATGGTTCGAGGAAAATAATATGTATTAACATAAATTTTGCTCAACCTGTTGAATTATTTAGTTGGTTTGGTCAAGTGTATGTAAAATAATCCATTTTTACATAAAATATTTCAAACCACAAAATAAAACGGTGAATAATATATATTCACTAAGAGACCCCTAGCAGCCTATTAAAGTTTATATATTTCGGGGGTTAATATGAGGCATTCCACTTTTATAATAATATAGTACCCTGCAAAAGAAATAATTTTGTAAATTTTAGCAAGGTAAAGATGTACTAGACCTATATTATATTATAAGATATAATTCTTGTACGGCCAGTGCATTCTAATACCACTTCAAGCGCAATTTTGAAATCCTATATTGAACTGTCAAATTAAAAAAAACAGTCAAATTATTTTTGCATATTGAGGAATAAAAAGTGCAAAAGAAAAGGATAACGTGATAATTGTATGCAATTCTACACGAGCAGACCACCTTGATTATTAAATTACAGTGTGTGCAATTTCAATTCAAATATGGCCTCCACACGAATAACAACAAAAGAAAAAAAAATATTCCGAAATCTTTATTTTTGATAACACACTGACTGTAATACAAAACTATATTTGGCACAATAAAATACATAAAATTAATTAAAATTAGCCAATATTTCCGGTCTTCCATCCGTGTCTGTCTATACAAAAGCATCGTATTTGTCAATAGAAAGTAATTCGACATGTTTTGATTGCAAATTGAATTCCACTTCGGTTATTAAACCTAACCTAAAAATTGAATTATAAACTCATATTTCACTTCATTATGTTGGCAATAAAAAATGTCTCGTTTTGCATGTGAAATGAGATGCTAATTTAACGCCTACATTATGATATTTTAGTTGAGTTTTATTAACGTAACATAATGAATGCAAAACGTAATTAAAAGATATACAAATAATGTATAACTGTCTTTCTGCTATTTATGGGTGCGCAATTGAATAATAAATTTGAAACGGAAACACTTTTTTTTGGCTGCCATTTAGAAAATTGTTATTATGCTCCATAGCTATAACAAGATGTTACTTAATTTTATAATTAGAATCTAGTTTACCATTAAAATAAACAGAAAACATTGTCTACAAATAATACCCGAAAGAAAAGGAACCATACAATTCTATAAAACAACCACAAAATTTATGGTCAACAATAACAAAATGAAAATAATAATAAAAATGTAATTCACAAACATTTTTTTTTAATTTTAATTTAATCTTGTAAAACATAGAAATACCTATACTTTAGATCCACCATAAATTTTGTGGTATTTTATTTCCATGGTAAGGGTGATTTGCTAAACTTATTCATTTATAGTAATTTCGTAAGATGAATATTTTTATATGGTTTTATATGGTATTTTAACTGTGAATTGTATAGTATTTTTATAATATTCCTACCATTAAATATATAATATTTTTATGGTAATTTTTCCGGGAAATGGTTTACACTGTCAGAATTATCGTAGCAATTTTAACTATGCAGTTTGACAGCACCAATTTTACAGATACTTTATAAACTTCTTGAAAATTTACTACCTTTACAGTATTGGTATTTTGTTAAAAGTTTTTAGGCTATATTCGGGCTGGACTCATAATAAATTACCATATGTGATATGTTGTTGTAAGTCGACAAATTTTTCTTCCGAAAATATCATTTTCTAGAGAATGGTTTGGCTTTAGACAAATTTTGAAGGCCAACTTAAAAGTTCACAATATAGTTGAGCCATTTTTATCTAAAAAAAACTTCTTTTCGCTTTAACTCATTTGGTCGATTTTGACTTACACCAAACCTATTACAATTTGAAACCAAAAGTGTGGTTTTGGATCAAAATTAACAAAATTTAGCCTGTTTTTCAATAATTTGGTACATTTTGAAACCAATATTTGGCAGCTCAAACTTTTTTGAGTTTGACAGAATCGAACCTATTTTAATTTACTTACTGCAGTTTTGCTAGTAAAATCACTGAAACCACGATACGTTTTTACTGTGTATATTCTATGGAAGAAAGAAAATGTATAGTAATAATAATAAAAAAAAAGGCCTATAGTCCCCTAAAAGGACCAGGCGATGCCACATATTTCAGAGAACTTTCTAGGTATTTAGTGGACCTACAGCTTATAGTGGATTCCAAATCACCACAACTTTAATGGTTATGCTAATGAGTTACATGAATATCCCTTGATGTTGGGCTCTTGTAAATACATAATCAGATGATTAAATCTAAATTTGAATTAAAAAGAAACTAATTCGCGATATTTCCGATGTCATTTATTTTTAAGATCGGGTTAAGATTCGGGCTAAGATTAGTTCCCTAATGGATGTCTAGTAGGGTGATTCAAAAATACATGCAATCTTCAAATTTTANAAAAAAATCCTCTAAAATGTTCAGCTCATTCAGATAAGGTTAAGAATGTGCTACCACGAGGGTTAAAGATCGAACTTGACCGATTACCGTACAATTTTTTTAAATTTTTACTTTAAATTTTAGAAGTAAAAGTCCAAAAATGAAAATTGCCCAAATAAAATTTGAAACACGTTTTGGACCTCTAGGAATCATTTCCGACCAAAATTNCCTCTAGGAATCATTTCCGCCCAAAATTGGATGGACGTCTGTTAGTCGGTTGGGCGATCCCGCGATCCCGCGATCTGTCGACAGTATTTTTGTCTCAAGGAAACTCCTAGACGGTTTGTCTGATCGAGCTGAAATTTTGTAGGAAGTATTCGTTTGATAAGGACACGTGATACATTCATATGAGAGCCCAATCCAACAAAGGCTTCTGTGGGCTCCCATACAAAAGTTCGTCATT
>JXPH01005459.1:0-12331 GCA_001014845.1 Mochlonyx cinctipes | reverse complement strand
TTCTTCCACTTTTTGGCAGGTCATTCAAAGTCCAGTGTTCCCCAAACTTATTTATGATCCTTCGAACCGAATCTTTTGACACTTGGACTTCGTTGGCAATGGTTCGAATTGAAATTCCTTTTTTTTTACAACATTTGTCCAAAACTAATTTTCGAACAACTAAACTAATTCGTGCCATGTTATAGATAAACTAATTAGAAAATCGTAACTGCGCAATAAATAATAGTTCAAACTGCATACAATGAAAATATACCGCTGCATTATTTTTATAGTGTTGGTAAGTAATAAAATTTGTTTAAATAAAGTGGACGATAAAAAAAATTTAATTCTAGCCTAGGGCTTTTTTGAATATACATGACGTAATAATTCGTAGATATGCATCTGGCAAGTTTAAAGTTTACAAAAATATGCAAATCTACTATCCATACACTAAAGTTCCGATAAAACACCCAATAAATCAATAAAAGGAAAGGTAACAAAGATAACATTTCGGTACAGTCCTTATCNTTTTTATAGTGTTGGTAAGTAATAAAATTTGTTTAAATAAAGTGGACGATAAAAAAAATTTAATTCTAGCCTAGGGCTTTTTTGAATATACATGACGTAATAATTCGTAGATATGCATCTGGCAAGTTTAAAGTTTACAAAAATATGCAAATCTACTATCCATACACTAAAGTTCCGATAAAACACCCAATAAATCAATAAAAGGAAAGGTAACAAAGATAACATTTCGGTACAGTCCTTATCTTGATCTTTTTCGATGTTTTAAATTTTATCGGGTTATGACCAATTTCACTAACGAGCATATTCGTATATGTTTCGATAGCTTACAGGATTAAGTCGAAACTTGTTTTGGGGTGTAGGAAGACACTGCAAATGTTGTCGGGAAACAAAAACGTGGCATATTTTTTCTGAAGGCATGATTTTTGTTAGAAATAAAACTAAACCAATTTCGAATAAAGAAGAAAAGCTTCTAGCTTTTGAACCATAAAATGGATTATAATCCACTTTGTGGTTCACTCTGTATTTTATATTGTAATCTCCTTTACAAAAGGCCAATAAATAATTTATTATAATATTCTTTTTACTCTGTTTCTTTGTTCCAGTCTGAGATGCTTTGGGATTCGAGAAAAACGAAATTGGAAAAATTTATATATTTCCATGAATTTTTAAATTAAATTATGAGAAAATGAATGAAGATTTACCAGAAGGTACTTGAGAATAAATTTAATTTCTAAAATACAATATCAATTTAAAACCACGCTAATTGATTGACTGCCAATTTAAAACTGTTTTTGCACAGCCGAAAAAAAAATCCAATTTGATTGTTGTGCAAATAAACATAATTTTCAATTAAATCAAATTGAAATTGGCCAAAAACAATCATTCTAATTTATTGTTATAATTTTGGAGAAAAATTAAATTGACCTTGAAGGAGTTTTTTTTAGCAAGATTCAATATTATGATAGACAGAAAAAAACTCTGTTCGTTAAATAACAACGGGACAATAAATTCACCCTTATGTTGGCCACATTGAATTCTCGAAAAGAATTGTGATTTGTTTTTTTCGGAGAAAAATAGTTTCGAAAGTTGAACACCATAAAAATTTGACTTTAATTTCCGTTTTTTCCAGAACCAAAATTTCATAATTTTCAGAAGTCTTCAACTAAGAACCTGTTGCTATAAATGATGATGGTGGTTTTTTTTTATTATAGCTGAAATTTTACATGTTTTTGAAGTTCAGAACGGATCCAGGGTATCGAACGGAGAGTTAAAAAGAACTAAACATACTAAACGGGTGGAAGTTGTCTTAATAAAACTATCGAAAAGTCACACATAACTGAAAATGAAATAAAACTGATCAAAAGGTAATTGATAAAATACTGAAATTTAGAAAGACTCAACATAAATAACTGAAAAATAGCATCACGAACAGGGACAACTACAGCCCAAAGTCGAAAAGGTCAAGCCAACCTTTTTTCATATCCTGTCCTAAAATCATCAATATTTTTATAAAAAATCAGCCTTTTTACCGAAAAATGAGAAAAAAATAATGGGGAGAAACAACAGAGTGTGTGTTATAAGTTTTCTGTCTAAATGTGTGTATACAAGGATATACATAATTAAACTTAATTTAAAAGGATGCTGGAAAACACGCCATCTTATCATACCCGCAAAATGTACAAACAACATTTTATTTTATGTGGCTTGTAAACGGGGTTATTCATATATTATCGAGATTAATGGAACGAGATACAAAATTGTTATTGATTGAGGAGACCTTTTCGCTTTTCTTCTCTACACAACATATCTATTTTAGTCTTATTTTGATGAGCCTTAAAAAATGTAAATAAAATTATTGAAAACTTTTGAGCGAGAGATTAAAATGTTTTTGTTTTTGATGCCAAATAGCTTTATTTTTGGAATTTTGAAATTAATTTTAAGTGATTTTTCATTAGGAAGGTGTCTTTAAACATCTGTTCAAATTGTATATTTTCCTCTTTCTTATGCTTTGTAATGAGAAAGAGAGATTAGAGGGCTCATAAAAGGGTATAACGAGGTTGAAAATGCCGCACTTTTTCTTTAAAATGTGGCGGGCGTCGTGACATAACATTGTAAATGTTAACACAACTTTATTGTCATAAAAATGCCAAATTGTCAAAACAATTTTAGGAAACTTTGCTTTTTTACAATCTCATTTGGAAAATTTATGTGGCACAAGAAGCAGCAGAAATAGACTTTTCAACTAAATAAATAAGAATATTTTTTTGGTTTTTTGGCAACGCGTTCTAGTGGAAAAATTATAACATAATAAAAACTATTTTCGGAGAAAGTTTTTCTTGACTTTTACCCTGAATTACCCTATATTTTTTTTTCTCAACTGTCCTGAAACTGTCCAGCATTGAAAAGATCATTTCTGTAATTTTCTCAGATGCGTTTTAAAAAAGTGTAAATAAAAATGTTTACCTACGAAAAAAAATATTTCAACAGTGTCCAGAGCATGTCCAGAATAAATTTATATGATTTAAAATTCCACCAGTTGTCGTTATTCGTTATATATATATTTTTTTATGTTTTTGATTTTCAATCTATTTTCCGGTAATTTTATCACAAATTTGAATAAATAATTGTAAAATATTGTGTACGAGTACGTGCATTGTTGCATTGCATTATTAATTCGATTATTCGACAGCCAGCATACAATGACCATAAAGATATTAAGTTTTTTTTTATGAATGACAATTTTGCAACGGTCGTGAAATGACTTTTTAATATGAAAAATTGATTCGATCGATGTCTATGCCATAAATTATTTTTGCATCATTAATTATGATGATGCAACAAAATCAACCTTTTTTGTCAGTCAATCAGGCCACATTGTGTATTAGATGCATGTAATAATCAATAATGTAAAAGTAAAGTGACTTTTGATAAAAATTATATGAAAGGAGAGAAGAGGGCATTAAAGCTATTATACTGCGAAAAAGCTAGTTTATTGCCTAGGTTGAGAAACAAGATCTTGTTTGACCTTGATTGGGACAAATAAGATCTTGTCTAATACAAGCAAGGTGAAATAAAATTTGTTTAATATCACAACAAGTTCTCTTGTTTGACATCTTGCTCAAGAAATGTTTTCTATATAAGAAACTTTAGTTGCATATAGAGTTTTTAAAATCCAAGTACCTATGCCTATACCATTTTTAGGTCCCTTGAATCATTTTTACAAGGCTTGTACCCGTACAGTTTTGGTATAGCAACAAAAAAAATATTTTAAATCCCAAACAAGTTTTCAAACAAGATCTTGTTTACTAGTTTGTTTGCAAGACAATATTTATTTCATATTTAGTAGGGTACTTTCAATGAACTGGTTTGGTCTAGAAGATAACAGGTGGTCACTTAGATCGATTCTAGTTCCGTCACTGTCACAAATTTTTTTTATTTTTGTGACCGAAATCTTTGTTTTGTCGAAGGAAAATCTTGTTTATCAAACAAGATTCTTATTCACCATTCATTTCTGGCAAACAATCCACCCAATTTTTTAGTTTTTCCTGTTTTCTCTCATCATATCTATAGATTGAGAAGAAAAGCTTATGTATTCAGTAAAATTTGAAAAATTTTGGTTCCCCGGAAAAGTTGTTCCAAATGGTACGTGAAACAACCAATAAAAAATGTTGGTGTGTATGCCTGTCGTGTGTTTGCCAGTATGTTCAATAACTCTCGTAATTCTCAAGCGATTTTGCTGAAATTTGTGTGGAGGCTTTTCTCAACAAAAGTAAGGACGAGTTTGTTAATGGGCCAAATCGGGCCACGGAGTCTTGGGGCCCGCATACAAACTAGCGAGAATTTTCTAGAAATCTAGAGTTCTTATGTTCGGAATGAGCTAAAATTTGGAACATTTCTTGTGGGAAGTATTCAAGAACAGTTCCTAAAACAGTTTGATCTAGAACATCGGCATCTGGGGGCTCATTTGGACCAGGAACTTCCCGAATTCTTGAGTTCTAGTTCTAGTGATCGGAATAAGCTCCAATTTGGAATATAAGCTGTTGGTATGTATTGGAGAGCAGTTCTTAAAAAAGTTTGACCCTGGGACATCGGGATCCGAGGGCTTCTAGGCACCAGGAACAGCCAGAATTCTTGAGTTCTAGTGCTCAAAATGAGCTCTTTGTAAATGTAAATGAGCTTTAGGTAAATGCCCAAAAAAGGTCATTTGCCAAAATCAGGATAATATCATCCATTCCTGGTGCTTCTAGCTATGTCTGTTTTAGATAACTCTGTAAATACTTATCCCATCCTCTTCAAAATTTGAACATATGATCTTTGTTTGAGTCTAAATCCAGTTACTATACCTTGGAGCGAAATTGAAATTACATAAAAGTTGCTAATTAGCCCCACTACTTGGTTTTTGTCTAGAAAATTTCTAAAAACCTCTATCTTACACTAGATGTAATTATTTTTCGTTCATTGTTGGGTGTATTTTTCGGTTTGCTTTCTCTATTTGACGGGTTTTTCACGTTAGAAATTCATAATATGAATAATATATTATATTCGTAGAAAAAATCGATTGGGTGCGATTTGAACCAAAACCACCTTCATGAAAAACAAGATCAGTACAACCACTCTACGGGAACGGCTCACATGTTCCTAACGGGTAGGAAGTTGTGAGGAATTCATGAGGAAAGCTGTGAGGAAATTGTGTGGACTCCATACAATATTTTAACGACCTAGCGGATTCTCCACGGCTCAAAATTAAACAAGTTGTGAGGAAACCATGAGAACACGTCAAAACTCCTAAAAATTTCATACATATTTTAACGTCCTAACGTTTGCATTTTTGAAATTCATCATGACTTTTTTATTCACGTGTTCATTTTTGAAATAAATTTAATATTTTTCGAAAATATCAGTAGTTTTTAAGCTAAAAGCTGGTATGCACTAATACTTGATCTTTGCAATTATGCTTAAAAATATTTATTCATTTAATCATATCTATTAGGATGCCGTGAATAAGCCTGTATGAAGCCTGGAGGAAACCTTGAGGACGTTCTTACGTCTTATTTTACCGTGCGGCATGCCACGAGGCATTACATTTGGATGTAATTTAAGTACACATATTCTAAATCATAGAAAAAGCTATCGAATTCGACATAGAAGTTCCCTGTATGACCTTACTCATAATTTTGATTTTAATATCCCTAACGAACTATGCACGAAACTGGAATAGTTTTCTAGGGGTGCATATTGTGAAGGATCCAGAATATTTATATGTTAATTCTGATTATCATTTTATAGAGTTTTAAAGTACCAAAAGAAGAAAAGGTTGGAAAATACTACAATTTGACAAAAATGTATTTTGAGAAGAAATTTCGGTCCTTATGATTACGAAGCCGTAACTCTAAAAGAATTCAAGTCATGTTGCATGAAACAAGGTGAGAAACTGAATTTTTCTACCTTTCAAGACTTATGCTGCACTCAAACACGTAATATAAAAACAGAAGCAATAGAATAAGACAGATTTCTCTGGAATGCAAAAAAATGAAAAAAGTAAATAATAACTTCTTTAGACAGCAGCAGATTATGCAAATTACCCCAATTTCGGACTGGATTTGAATCCCGTCTGAGAAAAAAGATGAAAAAGAATTTTTTTTCTTAATGTTTACATAATTTGATTTAATTGAAATCTATATTTTACTTTCGAAAAGAAAAAGAAAAAGATTTCTATTGAACTTGCCTTATTGCAGTATACACATAAACATACATTATACCTATGCTACATGTATGTTGAGAATAAACAATTTACGCGTGCGTTTACAAACAATTTGATTTATGGACTTGACTTGGAGAGAAGAAATTGGAAATATATAACGGAAAGTTGACAAAGTAGAATTGAGTACCTTATGTTTAGTTTGTATGTTTATTTATAACAAATTTATGTTTATTTATTTTCGTATAAGGTTATTGAGGCTATGCTGGAACATTATATTTCCAAAACTCTCTCATGAATATTACGATGTTGTAGAACGACACCGTCATCAGCATCAGGCATGCAGGCATCAGATCAGTAAACCATTGAATTATGAATAAATCATCAAAATATGGAAATTTTAATGCTTTTTCTCTCGCTCCTCTTCAATCTACTTAGCGTTTTTTCTGCTTTTCTTTTCGTGTTTTCATAAAAATTTAAAGTCTCTAAAGTGTCATGAACCTGCAGCAAAACACCATATTGAGGAGGTTTATGCTGATTTATGAACAAAGTTTTTTGAATATAATTTATTTATTTATTTTCTTCTTTCATCAAATCATCGTTGTATAATTCGTTATTTTTTCTCTTTTTGTTGGCGTTGCGGTATCAAGTGTACTTAGTGACTTAAGAATTCTTTCAGTTTTTAGATGTGTATAGAAAGGAAATGTGATGAATCTCTATAGAGCATGCAAAATTTAATGATTTTAATGTATGAATAAAGCAAATGTTACTCTATTTGGAGGACAAAATGTCAAACTAATTAGGGGCTGGGCAACAGCACTTGAGACTAAACTATTTTCATTTTATACTATGATACATTTGGATATAGGAGAACTGTCAAAAGTAGCTTTCTGGTCTGAAAAATCTCCTCCAAGTCTGAACCCAACCCAACCCAAATTACAATTCCACCGCAATTTTTATTTCTAAAAAGGCTTAGCCGTTAAGTAAAATCAAAAGAGGTCGTATAATCTGAGAGAAATGCTACTCATTTTAGTTTCCTAAATTCTGAAAATCTTTGTAACGAAACAAAAGTAAAAGATTTCCTTTTGATATATCCCTGCCTCCGGCCTTCTTGCAATTAATTAGGGACAAGGAGTAAATAAATACGACTTTAAATAATCTACTTCGAACATGAGGTTATTACTTTTATTCTTTTATTCCATCTAGTTTGACAAGTGCCCTGTCAACCTAATTATAAAATATATCCCTATCGATTAATTATATATAAGTAAAGTATATAACACCTTATGTAACCAGAAAACACTGTGATCCTCTAAATAATGGCATACAGTTTTTGACAGATGGTTCACTATGCGAAGGCAGCAGGAGCCGGTATTGACAGTGCAAATGCAAATTCTGGGGGTTGCAGGCAGAAGTATTGACCCTACTTGATCGTATCAACCAGTGTATTACAATACGTTTCAAGGATATGTCCATCTGCTCTAAAAGCCACACCATTCTAAAGGCTAAGTGCTCTTTAACTCGACACTAATCATGGATTGTAAAAGATCGCTAGAAATATTTTTCAGCGTTAAGCAAGTCTCGTTTTGTGAGTGTCCATTCTAATATTCGAAATAGCGAAAGAGCTGACACCATAAACCCCGAAGCAGCAGCTCTAAAAAAAATGGATTCTTACGTGAATTGAAAAATCGTATCTTTCGAACCATTTTAAATACTCACACACTAACAAACTTTTAAGCTTTTCATCACTATCAATTTAATAGATGAAAAGGTTATAATATCTTCGAAAAAAAAGTTGTTTCAAATGGTCCGAAAAAAATTATAAAACAAATAAAGAACAAAAAAAATGTATGTGTGTCTGTCTGTCGTCGTCGTCTGTCTGTCTGTCGTGTGTCTGTATCCTTGATAACTCGCGTAATGCTCAACCGATTTGGCTGAATTTTGGTTCCCGGGAAAAGTTGCTCCAAATGGTCTGAAACGTGAAAAAACCAATAAAAAATGTTTGTGTGTATGCCTGTTGTGTGTTTGCCTGTATGTTCGATAACTCTCGTAATTCTCAACCGGTTTTGCTGAAATTTTGTGTACAGGCTTTTCTCAACAAAAGTAAGGACGAGTTTGTTGATGAGCCATATCGGGCTAGGGTTCTGGGGGCCCCCATACAAACTCACTAGAATTTCCCAGAATTCTTGAGTTATAGTTATCGGAGTGAGCTCAAATATAAGCTTCTGGTAAATACTCAAGAACCGTCCCTAAAAAAGTGTGACCCTGGGACATCTGTAGGATCTTATGTACCAGGAACTTTCAGAATTCTTAAATTCTAATGATCGGAATGAGCTCAAATTTAGAATATAAGCTTTCGGTAAGTTCCAAGAACAGTTCCTGTGGTAAATATGCTATCATAAAATATATAAATATAAAGCTACTAAGCTACTTTCTGGTTTCCTACCTTTTCATCGCAGTGAGTTGACTTATTTACCTTATTGTACCATACCCAGCTGTTTCCAAACTTCTTAACATGGGCTCGAGTACGAAGGGCCCAAATAGAGACCTACGTGCAAGTTTTTTTTAAATCCAACCATGTAATCTGAGACCGCCCTCCTAATAGATATATTAAATTGTTATAACATATTTTTTTCCAATATTCGCTGCAAATTTATTTATTTTCAACTACAGGTAAAATACTAAAAATGTCATATCACATTTGTTGATAAGCAAACTGTTATATGGTATTTACGAGAACATACGGTTTGATGTTTCAAAAACAGGTAATAGCAAGCCAGATTGTCAATATTGATAAAAAACAGGGTTTAAAGTTTTAACAAGCAGGTATGAAAAATTTTGAGGTTTTTAGTTTATTGTTAATTTTACGAAAAATATGACCTTCAGAAATTTCATAGGCGAGACCTTTGTCTGTCATAACTATGTCGCCCATAGTTTGCGGTCGATTTTTCCCGCTCAATAGTTCCTCAGACAATTATTCCTCCACAGTTGTTCTCTGGGAAAATTGTTCTCTACGACAAATGTTCTCAAACACAATTGTTCTCTGGGGCAATCTTTCGATTGACAAATTTTCCTAGGCTATATTGTTCTCCCGGACAATTTTTCCCCAAAAAATAATATAAAATATGATAGCATCCCGCGGCGGGAACAATTGTCCTATCTCATAATTTTATCATATTTTATATTATTTTCTGGGGAAAAATTAAGTGGGAGAACAATGTGGCCGAAGTTGCAATATAATTTTTATTCATGAGATTTGACTAAAAATGAATAAATTTGAAAAAAATTGAGAGCAAATGTCCCAGAGAATAATTGTCCTTGAGAACAATTGTCTTAGAGAAGAATTGTCGAAGAAAATAATTGTCCTTGAGAACAATTGTGCCGGGAAAAATTGTGCGGGGAAACTGAATGTATCCCGTCGCCTATGACCTTTTGGCATCGAAATGTTTCAGTTACAAGAGAATTTTTCAGAAAAATCAACCTTTGGAAATCAGATGGGGTAACTACTGCACATGATTTCTAAGGATATGGGCCGGGCAATACTTTTCACAGAGATAGTTTAAGCACATGCCGTTTCAAGTTGTTTATGAACTATTTTATAATTTTTATTAAATAAACTTTACAAGAAACACTATCAAAAAGTACAAAAGTACTGAAAAATTTCAAAAAAAAATTAAAATATTCAAACAAAGGAAATAAAGAAAAACTTCAATTTGAAATTCTGCACGAGCCATAGCGAGTTTGGAAATTCAAAATTCTTGGAACATCACCTTCACCTTCAGATTGAACGGCATCTATCAGTGTGCGTTGCTGTTCTTCTCTGCTCACTCATGTATCAAGTGCCTTTGAATTACAATTGAATACAAACTAGCAGAGGGACAAGTAGACAACCTCACCCACTCCAACCCCAATGCTAAGCGGTTTCACCGAAAAGGGGCTGAGGTTTTNAACTAGCAGAGGGACAAGTAGACAACCTCACCCACTCCAACCCCAATGCTAAGCGGTTTCACCGAAAAGGGGCTGAGGTTTTACGTACCAGAGCTACAATACTAATGTTACAACCTCATTCAAAAACATGAGAACGGCTTTGCAACACTAAGTTTTCTACATGGCTATCGAACATCATTCTGCATATAGCCTTCCTAATCGCTATTTTTAGGTGCTAGTGAATCCAGGTTCTTCCCACGGTTTTATTTTGCTTTCTATTGATATATGCAATCTCAATGGAGGTTTGTGTTTTTATTTTGGTTATACTAGTATTGCAAAACTATACTTCCTTAAAGAACATAGTCGAAGTTAGTGAACTTAATCTCCAACGAGCATGTGTATTAGCTCTTTCTATTATAAGCCCCTCCAGAGACGACCGAGACACCCCATACGAAATCCTGAACCCGTACAGACGCTGATAGCAGCTCGTTACAAGGCTTTCTATGAGGTAAGTTTGTGGGTTATCCACACGCCTGAAAATTAATTTATGAGTTGTCCACACCTACCCATGTTATGTACCATTTTTTAAAAGCGTCATTCTAAATAGGAAATCTTTTTAGAATAGTCTCACTGTGTTACTACTCTGGCATAGAAGTTTGACCACATTCACTGTCAAATTGGCTCTGAAGGAAGCAATTTTTGCCGCTAGAAAGGATACTACGATGGCCCTGTCTGCTACCAAACATCTGCGATCAATCGGTCAGTTACGAAAACAGATACACTCCCTCGTTGATACATAGCTTTTTCTCGAGGGGTTGTAAAAGATAGTTTGAGGTTTTGGGATCGATAATTCCAAAACTAGTAAAAATTTGTGTAACATAATCATTTTTTTATGCTAACTAAGAAAAAAACTTATTCAGGAGGTTGTACCAGACGTGATGACCACCAATTTTTTATTTGTAGTACAGAAAAAACTAAACTAAACACCGTAAAAGAATTTTCTTTGCCTTTTGGTCACCTATGTTGACAACTGTTTAACGGCGGTTGTCACATTGCTGTTTTTTGGCCCACGACGGCGACGGGTTGAACCGACTGCAATAAAACATAACAAAAGGCCCCATATGGGGTCCAAATCATCACTGTTCTAACTCAATTGCGCACCCTACTGTTTTCGACTGACCCTCAAACACTTAAATGAAATGTAAGTTATGAGATTTGTTCGTTGTGGCTGGCATGCAACACAAAAAATATTCCAACTGATATTTATTTATATGATTACTTATATTGATACATCACTTGTCAATGGATGCTGCTTTTAAACTAACATAAATAACTTGTCTGCAACTTGTCATCGACAAAAAAAGAAGTAGCGATGATGAAGATGATCTTGTCGTCATGTTTGTAATTAGAAAAGTTTGCTCTATGACAAATTAGTTTAAAAATAAATTAACCATGATGTTGACGTTAATGTTGAACAAGCATCTTGTTATGGAATTTTTAATGTACATCATCGACTTAATATAGGGAATTTTGTTTACTGGGCATGGATACAAACCCTCAATCAAAGTTTGTCAATATTTTGGTCGATATCTATATCGTGATAAACAATTTTTCAATAAAATTACATTACGTCAAAAAGTAATCAAATCACACTTAAAAAATTATAAAAATATGAAAGATAAAATCTTAAACATAAGATAAAAATTAAATCACAAAAAAAAAAACTCTTACGTAATCGGGTGTGAAAATTATGAAAAAAACTCATTCGACATTCATTGGCGTCGTCGTGGTAATCGCGTAAATTGAAATTAGTTTCGATTATTTTGTAGATAATTAATCACGAACATGCTCTACATTCGAAAACAACATATATACATTGTGCGAAAACTTTATCCAAAAATCCTACCCAAGCCCCAAACCAATCCAAAACTCTAAATCTAAATCTAGATTAATTGACCCTCTTGTATGTAAATCAAATCAAATAACTAAATAATTTCATTTGATTGGCTTCTGAATTCTGATCGATAGAGCATAAAAAACAGAATATAAATAAACATAAATTAAAATTCGTCGCCATATTCGGAGCCACTATATGCACTTTTATGTTTTAATTTAATAAACTTTAATTGACGCCAAAATAGTATTGCTTATTTCATTCATTTTTTCATTTTTTACTTTAACTTATTTTTTTTGAAAAAA
>JXPH01005458.1:22699-34479 GCA_001014845.1 Mochlonyx cinctipes | reverse complement strand
TTTTTTTGATTTGTATAATGAAATTGTTCGCAAGTTTATTTAATTAAGTAAAATGTCGACAAAACCATTGAAATATTATAGGAACAATTGTGCAGAGGCTTGGCTATACAACCTCTTGCAACCGGCTCTAGACTAGTATATAAATAAATAAATAAATTACAATTCAAATTCTTGTTCAGTAAATGAAATTTTAAGTTAGTTTTATTTTTATGGCCAGAACCACCCCGTGTGAAAAAAAATCCAATTTTTGATAAACAAATATGTCCAATTATGTCAGTAAAGTTCAGTTCAGTTCGATTTTCAAGTATACCGTTCAGCTTTTCTCTAAAAATTGAAATATTTCGGTACCTCGGGAAAAATTACTTAAAATGGTGAGTGAAATGAAACGTGAAAAAAGTGAAAAAATCAGGCTGTATGTGTCTGTCTGTCTATGTGTCTGTATCCTTGATGACTCAAGTAATTCTCAACCGATTTGGCTGAAATATGGTTTGGGGGCTTTGCCCGACAATAGTAAAAATGAGTTCGTTAAAGGGCCGAATCGGGCCACCACAGGGTGTGGGGACTCCCATACAATCTAAGCTTCTATTCTAATCATCGGAATGACCTCAAATTTGGAACGTAATCTTTTGGTAAGTATCCAAAAACAGTTCCTACAAAAGTTTGACCGTAGGACATCGGGATCTGAGGGCTCCTATGAACCAAGATCTTCCAGAATTCTTCAGTTTTAGTGATCAGAATGAAGTCAAATTTGGAATAGAGGTTTTGGGTAAGTATCTAAGAACAGTTCTTATGACAAATTTGGGATAATAGCATCTGTTCCTGGTGCTTTCAATTACCCGAATTTCTTGGATAACACAGTAAATGTTCTCCCGACCCTCTTAAAAATTGGCATATATCATCTCTGTCCAGTCTAAATCCAGTTCTCATCATAAAATGTACAAATAAAAAGAAAAGCTATATACAGGGTTGGTGAGAAACGACAGTACGCCCACAGCCTGGTGATAGACTTTATCAAAAGAAACCCATCAGCGCTTTCATCATTTTTGAATTCCTCTTGGTTCTCAAATTTTGGCCTTTTAAAATGCTGCCCTGCCCCTGCTTGATAGATAGAGCTTCTACCTATGAACCACAAGGATGCGGGTTCAAATCCGACCTGTGGCGATTGAATAAACTTGCGTTTTTTCATCGTTGTCGAGAAGGTAACTTACTTCGTGTGAATAATAGGGTAAACAAGGTGCTTTCCGACATGTATCATCCAAGCCATGCTATCAAAAATATACTTGCTGCAAAAAACTTAAGTATGGCATAGATAGAAGGCGTTTGAATGGCATTCATGTCGAAGAGGTTAGTCAATTTCCTCGCAGCAAATACTGAACATGACTTGATTGGCTCAATGAACTAGTACCGCAATAGTATAAGCATTAAAGTTGTGGTGGTTCGGAATTCACTATAAGCTGTAGGTCCACTAATACTTAGAAAATTTTCTGAAATATGAGGACTGGCCTGGTCCCAATAGGGTACTATAGGCCTTATTATTATTAAAATACTGCGCATATTTTTGCAAAAAAAAAAAAATTAAGAATTATAAAAGTCTAGCCTTTGGACTTTTTGGAATAGGTACATTAATTACCTTTACAATGATAGCTCATGCATGTTTCTAGGCCATTCCAGTCCTGAGATAGGCAACATTAAGAAAAAGAGGTGGTCAGAAAATCAAAATTTTTCATGAACTTGAACCGTTTTCTCTAAAACTTTATATGGAATTTTAGCCTGTTGGTCTAATGCACGTTTGGCCGAATATACTGATGGCCTAATGTACTGTTGGCCTAATGTACGTTTGGCCTAATGTACATTTTGACAAATTTACGTAGGCCTAATGTACTGTTGGCCAAATAAATTTTGGCCTAATGTACTATTGGCCTAATGTACTGTTGATCTAGTGTTGGCCTAATGTATGTTTTAGCCTAATGTACGTCAAAGGGTCGACTGTGATGTCTTAGTCTTAGTTGCTTTTAAATTGGAATTACGTTGGGATTTTCAGGTTTTTGAATCTTCGTTCGTATGTTCGTATTTTTGTAATAACTTTTTAGAGAAAAGTCTTAACTTTGTGGACTCTATAAAAATACAGGCTGGACTCTCCACTTCATCGACCAACATACTTCAAAACTAAATTTACGCTCTTGAGGGGTGTTCTAAGCATATTATTTTTAATTAGTCTAGCGTTTCAAAGATTTTCAAATAGGTATAATATGTCAACAATAAATGAGTTTCGAAAAAGAATAAAGTTTAATTTTATGAAATGAAAACATCAAACAGATCTATTTATTTTCAATTTCAACCTATCTTCGGAAAAAACTAGTAGTAGGTATTATGTCTTCACAAGGACATAAAAAACATTTTTTCGTTATAACTATTGTATGGGCCAACCACGTGTCAGAGCAATAACGGTCATTCATAGCGCGCGCAAACATAATCTGCCCGTACTTCTTCATGAAACGACGATGACAGTTATACCAACTCAATCTGAGAAAAAGAGAAAAACGCGACTCGAATTAAAATATATCGCTCGTGAATTAAATAGTAAATTTCCATTAGAATAGTTGTTTTTTCCTTAATAAAAGTATTTCGTTTTGTAAATTAAGTGTTTCTAATTCCGTTTCAATACATAAATTGGTCCTTCGACGCCAAATAATCCAGATCTTTGGCAAAATACAGTCTGTGGCTTCAACAATGGGATTTTTCTTGGAAGAAAACGCAGTTTCGGCGAACGTGGAGAGCTCCAAACCTCAAGATTTGATGTTATTGTATCAGATTATATTTGGGAAAACGACCTCAGCTACATGGGTAAGACGTAAAATTCAAGATTTTCAGGAAATTCCATTTGCAAAAAAACTTATCCGAATTTGGGGCACGATTGAAGCTGATCGAGGAGGCGGATTCTGTAGCGATAGTGAGAACGTGTGAGATTCTTCAAATAAGCGTCGATGATGAAATTTTGAATGCAAAAGACGTCGCAAATCAAATTCTAGACTTCCTTTTTTCGAAATTGCCTCAAAGCAAAGACGATTCTGATGGCAAAACCGTAAAACCTATCGATAAAACTGCAATTTCACCTCAAATCAACACACAGAAACTGTCAAATGGAAGCGAAACTAAATTTTCAATCGCACGAAGCAATCAATCCGTAAGAGTGGCTTTATTGAAGGCAGAGATTGAAGCAACGAAACGATTAGCGGCTTTTGAAGAAGAACAAGCCCGACAAAAACGACAACGTGAAGAAAAACTCCTAAAAATGCAGCTAGAGCTTATTCAAGCAGAAGAGGAGGAGTTTTTGGAAATAAACAAACAAGCAGAACTTGAAGTCGACACAATTGATGCTAATGCTAAAGTTTTCGAATGGATTCAGCAACTTCAGCCGCAAAAAGAAATGAGTGACCCAACAAATCTGTCAAATTTGGGAAAATCTAGCGATTCCAAAGACAAGTTGTATTCATCTCATAAAACAGTGGAAATCGAAGAGCAAAATGAATCTCGAAACAGTATCGGATCAAATGTCGTCAAAAGCAGTACCAGTGCTAAGACCGAAAAAAGCGAAATACATGAAATGACACATACTGTCACTAAAATGCTAGCAAGGAATGCGCTCGGTACAAAATTGTCCAAGTACGATGGAAATATTTCGGATTGGCCTCTCATTTACAATCAGTATAAGACATCGACGAAAGCGTGTGGATTTTCTTCGTTAGAGAACATAGTCAGATTGAACGAATGCCTTACTGGAAAGGCGAAAAACTCCGTGAAGCACTTGCTGATAATGTCAAAGGATGCAGATGAGATTATGAAAGTACGTGAGCAGAAATTCGGCCCACCAGAATTACTTGTACGTGACATGATACGTGAAGTCAAAGATTTTCCAAAGGTAACGGACTGGGACTCATTTTTGGAGCTTGATACGGTTGTGAAGAATTTGTCAGCCGGAATTTCAAATGCAAAACATCACATTTTTAATCCAGACATTCTAGCAACGTTGTTAAGGAAGTTGCCTGCATACCAAGCCATGATGTGGGGACAATTTGTTGTCCAGAACAATATCGCTGAGCCCACCGTCGTCGATTTCGCAAAATGGGTCGAACAAACATCCAAATTCGCTCGAACAGTCAACTTTTCTATTTGTGCAGGAGGTTTTGACGGCAAAGACAACGATTGTAAGGATGCTTCAAAGAAGCCGCCTGGTGGCCAAAGAGATACGAGAACAAATTTTACAAGAAATGATTTGAAGAAAACATGTAATGTATGCCAGAAGACAGAGCACGAAATATGGGAATGTGAAACGTTCATCTCTGGCAATTCGCGAAAGCGTTGGGATCTTGCAACCAACAATAAAGCTTGTTTTAGTTGTCTACGACGTCACGGTAGAGGCAATTGTACCAAGCGTGAAATGTGTAATGTCGACGGTTGCCAACGCTACCATCACAAGTTGCTTCATAAAAGCGAAACACTGAAAGTTCCAACGAACGTACACAACATTCCAGCGCCTGTCATGGGAACAGTGCTGCTAAAGATTTTACCGGTCAAGATACGAGGACCGAAAGGTGAAACAATAGTTGCTGCCCTCATCGATGAAGGGTCCACCGGAACCATCCTTGACTTATCAGTCGCTGAAAAACTTGGCATCAGCGGTGAAATTAAACCACTTTGTTGCCAATGGAGTGGTGGGATTTTTAGAAACGATGACACATCTATGCTTGTTTCTTTTCAGATCTCAGGTACTGGAGCTAGTGACAAATCGTACACCGTCGAAAATGTCAGAACAATGAAAGACTTCGGCATGGTAGGACAAACTGCCGACGTGAGCCGATTGAAGAATGATTATCCGTATCTGCAGAATATCGACCTGTCGTGTTTAAAGGGACAAAGCCCTATGCTATTGATTGGACAAGCCCGCTGCAATATAGTGAACTCAACAGAAGTCTATCAACCAGATCCAACATCGCCGACGATCTCCAAGACGAAACTCGGCTGGGTGATTCACGGGCCGATACATTACCGTGCCCTTAGTGTTGACAGCCCTGTCATCTTAAATGTATGCTGCAATGTTGAGGAAGATTCACTGCATGAGCTTGCCAAACAGTACATTAGCGTTGAGAATATGGGCGTTGTCGTGAACAGAGTGGACCGACAGAAATCCGAAGAGCACAGAAGAGCAATCGAAATGGTAGAGAATTCAGCAAAATTTGAAAATGGACAGTTTGAAGTATGTTTGCCATACCGAGAAGATGAGCTAAAAATGCCTGAAAGTAGGAAAATGGCATACATGAGACTACAGTGTACGGAGCGCAAAATATTGAAATTAGGCATTCAAAAGCAGTACCAAGAGAAATTTCTGAATACTTCGAAAAAGGATACGCAACGAGTCGACAATGGAACAAATTTGCGAGACAAAGAAAAGTTATGGTATCTTCCACATTTTCCCGTAATTAATCCGAAAAAACCCGGAAAACTCCGAATTGTGTTTGACGCTGCTGCTAAATCAGGAGGAAAATGTTTAAACGACTTCTTGCTTACAGGTCCTGATTTGCTGAAATCATTATTTGGTGTTGTGCTCAGATTTCGACTTGGTCGAATTGGAGTCGTGGGTGACATCAAAGAGATGTTTCACCGAGTACGAATTAATGACGAGGACAGCTGGTCACAGTGTTTTTTGTGGAGAACAAATCCGAAACAACAGCCCGTGACGTACCGTATGCGTGCAATGATTTTTGGAGCGAATTCATCCCCTTTTATGGCTCAATTTATCAAAAATAAAAATGCCGAAATGAATAGAAATGTGTTTCCAAAAGCAGCCACAGCAATAATCGATCAACATTATGTCGACGACTTCTTGGGGAGTGCAGACGATGAACATGAAGCAAGTGAATTGATCAGAGACGTCATAACGGTACATGCAAAAGGTGGGTTTGAAATCAGGAATTTTATATGCAACTCAAAAAATGTCTTGGCAACAATTCCAAAGAATTTGATAACTGAACAAGGCACTATGACAATTCATGACGAAAGTCAAAGAGTTCTAGGATTATTATGGAATAGCCAGGAAGACGTTTTTACATTTTCGATGAACTTCGAGAAAATAAACCCGAAATTGTTGAATGGTCAACAAAATCCCACGAAACGTGATACGTTATCCGTCATAATGTCCCTTTATGATCCAATCGGTTTTGTGACACCGGTAACAGTACGAGGAAGAATACTACTACAGCAAATTTGGAGATCTGGCATTAACTGGGATGATGAGATACCGACAGAATTATCTCTAAAATGGTTAAACTGGCTAAAAGATCTAAATCACATTTGTGACGTGCGTATCCCGAGGTGCTACTCACCTATTTTGAAGGGAGCTGAAAACATACAGCTCCACATCTTTTGCGACGCTAGTGCCACAGCATATGCATCAGTTGCGTATCTGCGAATTTCAAAGGGAAAGGAGATTTCAACAAGTTTTTTGAGTTCAAAAGCACGAGTAGCGCCAATAAGATACATGACAATTCCCCGCTTGGAGCTTCAAGCTGCGGTATTGGGTTTCCGACTATCAATTCTCATCAAAGAAGAGTTGAAAATCAACATATCATCCGTTACATACTGGTCCGACTCGAAAACAGTGATCGACTGGCTCTACACAACGAAACCACTGAAGCCACCTGTTGCAAGCCGCATCAGCGAGATCCTCGAGTCTTCTGAGCCACGACACTGGAAATAGGTATCGACGAAAACTAATGTAGCAGATGAGTCAACTCGCGATACAGGGAAAATTGACCTAAGTCCAAACGCTAGATGGTTTCAAGCACCATCATTCTTGCAAACACCCGAGCAGGAATGGCCAGCATACAACCCAAGACAACTAACAAATAGTGACGAATTAGTCGACGAAAGAGAAGTGATCTTGATGAATCATATTAGAGAAGTTGATGATAAACCAAGTCTTCCTGATATAAACAGATTCAGCAAATGGCTTCGCCTGATTAGAGCCACAGCATGGGTGTCCAGATTTATCGCAAATTTATGCAAATCCGACATCAGTGAACAAGAGTTGACACCACAAGAACTTCAACGAGCTGAAATACGATGGTTGAAACACGTACAGTTGAAATTATTCCCCGAAGATATCTGTCAGCTGACAATAACTGGACACGTCAGTACGAACAGTAAAATCAAACATCTTTCTCCGTACCTCGATACTGATGGAATTCTGCGAATAAAAGGACGTTTAGAAAAATCAAATGCTGGTGAATTCGTTAAAAGTCCCATAATCCTAAACAAAGGACATCGCTTTGTTGAATTATTGGTGCAGCGATACCATGATAAATGTGAACATCAGGGAAGGGAGACAGTTGTAAATGAGATACGTCAATGATATTGGATTTTGAACTTACGATCACTCGTAAAAAAGATATCAACACAATGTCAGTTTTGTAGAGTTAAGAAAGCAAAATTGATCATACCAGAAATGAGACAGTTGCCAAGTTGCCGATTGAAACCATACGAAAATCCATTTACCTACACTGGCCTCGATTTCTTTGGGCCATTTGATGTAGCCATCGGCAGAAGAACCGAAAAACGATATGGTGTAATGTTCACGTGCCTCACTACCCGAGCTGTGCACCTGGAATTAGCGGCAAGTTTGACAACCGACTCAGCAATAATGGCATTAAGAAGAATGATAGCACGCCGCAGACAACCTGACAAAATATAC
Source organism: Mochlonyx cinctipes (assembly GCA_001014845.1). Classification (NCBI taxonomy): domain Eukaryota; kingdom Metazoa; phylum Arthropoda; class Insecta; order Diptera; family Chaoboridae; genus Mochlonyx; species Mochlonyx cinctipes. The sequence continues at coordinate 26,732 of JXPH01005458.1, read as the reverse complement.
TCCGATAATGGAACGAATCTGCGTGGCGCAGATAATGAGCTACAACTTGCAATGAAAGACTTCGATTTTACAGATCTGTCCAATGCAGTCGTAAAGAAAGGAATCAAGTGGGAGTTCAATCCACCAGGAGCAAGCCACATGGGTGGCGTCTGGGAGCGGCTCATTCGAAGTATTAGAACTGCACTACGTAGCACACTGAAAACACGAAGACCCCGTGAAGAAGTACTTGAAACCTTGCTTGTTGAAGCAGAGCATCTCGTGAATTCAAGACCACTCACCTATGTGTCAACCGACGCAGATGACTATGAGGCATTAACTCCCAACCATATACTAATTGGTTCATCAAGTAACGTACAGACCCCGGGAGTGTTTGTTGAAAAAGATCTACTTCTTAACAAACAATGGCGAATCGCACAAATGCTTATCGATCGATTCTGGGCTCGTTGGATCAAAGAATTTCTGCCAACATTAGTGACAAGGCAAAAGTGGCATGACACGACTGAGAACTTGAAGAAAGGAGACATAGTCTTCGTTACAGACTTACAGACCGAAAGAGGGGATTGGCCGTTAGCAGTCGTTATGAAATGTTACCCCGGAGAAGACGGAATCGTGCGAGTTGCAGATGTCAAGACATCCTACAGTACATATCGACGACCAGTGGACAAGCTTCGGAGGATAGAGACGGAGGTTCAGACTCGTGTTGAAAATGATGACTCAACACTGGAGGGGGAGCATATGTATGGGCCAACCACGTGTCAGAGCAATAACGGTCATTCATAGCGCGCGCAAACATAATCTGCCCGTACTTCTTCATGAAACGACGATGACAGTTATACCAACTCAATCTGAGAAAAAGAGAAAAACGCGACTCGAATTAAAATATATCGCTCGTGAATTAAATAGTAAATTTCCATTAGAATAGTTGTTTTTTCCTTAATAAAAGTATTTCGTTTTGTAAATTAAGTGTTTCTAATTTCGTTTCAATACAACTATGATATAATTCAAACATAGTCAAGTCTGAGTGCTATATATGTACTGTATGTCTTCAGTCCAAATTTTAAAAATATTTTGAATGTCCGTTTAGTTATGAATTTTGTTTTCAAATGATTGAAAATATTTCGAATTCTTGTATTTATAAGTTCCTCCAATGACATCAGAACTTTTGAGTAAATACTTGCTGTGCTATTAAAGAATGTCTGGTATTTGGAAACACCAGGAATAGATCACTCAGTTTCAGAAACAAACTATTGTTGTATATTGTTCGAAACCTAACCCAAACCCTTGTTTAATTTTTCATCTTCATCGAAGTTTTATTCCCAGAATATCACTAAATATCTGGTACATCTGCAAGAGAGCCCCCAGACCCTGGGTACCAAATTGCCCAATTTTCAATCCCGTCTGAGTTATCACCAAAAAGATGATTAATGCGAAGTTTAATCAAAATTGACTGAGATTTGCGCCAGTTTTCGTGGTGGCTCACAGATTTATAAAGTTCAACTGCGTCTGAAACGTGGTTAAAACTCATCTAGGCGAGTTTTCCAATACATTTATTATACTGTACGGGGGTTGGCTGAAGAAATGTAAAAATTGGAAGATTATCTGCTTTGTAACATCCATCACTTCATCTTAATTTTGCTCAATATTATTTTGATTTATACAGCATCATCATCACTACTCAAGTCAGTCAAGAGCAAACAGATGGCCATCATCAGTAATTATGAAGGAAAATAAATATACTGAATATGCAGATGGCGTATTTTATGTCTTAAAAATAATTTCCAACTCTCCATGAATTTAGCAAATCAATACGTTTTGCGATATTTTCTTCTTCTTTTATTTATTTCAATTTAAAGTTTTCTTTTTCGTGTAAAACGATCAAAGAGAATTTATACTTAAGTATCTTGAAATAAGGAAAAAAGCAATTACCTATAAGGTAAACAAATACGTTTGACATCAACTCTTGTGGTAAAAGTTTTTTTTTTAATTTATTCACAATCAAATCTGACTCGGAACTCTCGATTGAGCAGTCGCAAAACAGATTTTTTATTTTTTTTTTAAAGAACTTAAACCTAAAGGCCCTAGGGACTAGCCATAACTGGGCCGAGAATCATTTTATGGGGTGTCATATAGCAGACCTATCACGCAATATTGAAAACCCTGTTTCAATTAAAGTTGATATGGCTCCGCCGGGATTTGAGCCCAGGTCGTCAGATGTGTTGATGACGTCATGCGTAGAAAAATCCACGCCTTAACCCATCAAGCCACCTGACCCCCCAAAACAGAATTTTGTTTGTAACAATAATTTTAGACAGCAGAGTAGACAGTTGGGTAGGTTAGCAAATTAAATATATGGATAGCAGGAGGAGTCCCACTCTGGACGCCCCAGCACGTCAACAACCGATGAAGACGTTGAAGCAGTAAAGAAAATTGTTATGGAGAATCGTTGAATTACTATTAAAGAAGCTGTTGAGGATGTTGGCATATCGGTTGGCTCATGCTATGCCATTTTTTTGGATGTTTTGGGCATGAAACAAGTGGCAGCGAAGTTTGTTCCAAAATTGCTAAATTTTGACCAAAAACCCATCGCTCAGGAACTGTTAAATGACGTCATCAACGACGATCCAGATTTTCTCTGGTGACGAAACATGGATATATGATTATGACGTCGAAATCAAAGCCCAATCATTCCAATGGAAGTGGCCTTCGATTACAATGGTGTGATGCATCGTGGGTTCGTGCAAAAAGTCGTACGGCTAATAAGAAATAGTACCTTGAAGTTATGCACCGTTTGCGAGAAGCAATACGAAGAAAACACCGGTATTTGTGGTAAAACATTTCATGGCTTTTGCTTCACGATGATGCACCAGCTCTCACATCGTTGCTTGTACGTGAGTTATTGGCCAAAACAACACCGTAATCTTGCCTCAGCCACCGTATTTACCGGACTTGGCCCCTTGCGACTTTTTCCTGTTCCTAAAATTGAAGGGACGGCGTTATGCAACAATTTTTAAATCGGCCACCTAATCTTCTAAATTTGCTGTCATTATTATTAGAATTCCCATTTCAATGTTAAAATCATAGAAAGCATAAATAAATATAAATTTTATGTTAAAGCTAACTTACGTATTTGGAACATTCCTCATGGCACGATGTCGTAAGAAAACGATGATCAAAGTTCCATTTCCTATGACGCCAACGATAAATATGAGGGCAAATAATATTGGGACAATGTACGTCTCCGGCCTCAATACATATGGGGTGTATGGAGTTTCTGTCATATTTCCGACATGGCTCAAATCCGTACTGTTGACAATATGGTCGCCAAAAACTCCACCCTCAAATAAATTTATGTCGGTGAAAACATCGTACAACGACGTGTTGATTGTGGTGAAACTGGTTTCGTGCTCCATTTTAGTTCAAATATTTATTATCAACATAATTTCCGAGCCTGAAAAAAAGGAAAAAATGTTAAATCTTCATTTTTTGCAGTACGTGACATTTGCTTGTCCACGTCAGGGAAAAAGGGAAAACCACATTACATATTCATTGAATATAAAAAACTTTATTATATTTTTCTTTATTGACGAATAAGCAAATTTATTTAAAAAAAAAATCAAAGACTATATGGAAAATCAATAAAAACGGAATCTGTTTACTTTGTTGGTATTCAATCTGAGAAAATAAGAGTTTGCACCCAGTTTATTGACACTTTTCATATTATGCTCTTGGAAAGTTATTACTAAAAGACGGCAATTACAGCTAAGCTTATTATATAATAGAGATTTTATTACTAATGAGTATTAATCACTTTATCAACCTTTATATTGTTGAAAAAATCATGGAAACAAATGTCATTTCACTTTATTTTTACTAAAAATACTCTTGTTTTTCTAGCGAGCAAATTTCATTAATATTTGCTGCTTGTTGCCATTGTAAGGTTCTCCAACAGAACAAAAAAAAGCAAAGGAAAAATAAGATGGCATCACATTTAAATTTTTTGGGTAATTTTCAAAACGTTACTGTGTCGCTTCCA
>JXPH01005457.1:351-13592 GCA_001014845.1 Mochlonyx cinctipes | reverse complement strand
TATTTTATAGAATATTCAATTGGAAGATTAAATTATGGCAAATATTTTAAAATAAATAATTTGTTACATATCGGCACAATTTTCAACACCACTAACAACATCCCTGTTCTAGAAGCCCAAAACGTATTATAAAAGGGAAATGGGAGATTTCTATGTTTAGATAAATTTTTATACTTCAACTTTTTTAAAGGAAATGTTTAAGTAACAATATAATTCGGTCTACTGAAAAAGCTGTTAATTTTGAAAATAAATATGATTTAATAGCATCATCTTCGTCATATTTCACACGCCTTTTGACTACAAAGCCACTAATTAATATAAGATAAATAAAGAGAACCACAAAAGCGACCCCAATGAAGCAAATACCCCGTTGAATAAAATAAAATAATATTATAAATCAAGTGCATGTCCCTCGAAGAGTGATGAAGGTTAGGAAAAAAACAAATCAAATCAAATATTTATTTTAAATCATACAATTAACTTCATTCCAATAAAAATCCAATAATTTTGTTTTCATAAAAAATCTCTTGCGCAATGACCGGCATTGAGATTAGTTCAATATTATTTCAATGTATATTTGCTATGCAGATTTACCAGATTTATAAACCAGTAGAGTGGTTGAGGGAGGAAAAATAGAGATTGCATAACAAGTAAACTACACTTTTTTCTATGTTAAATTGAAGTACTTTGCACATTGCTTGTAAATACAAAATATGAAAACATTAATTTCTTACAAATAAAAAATTGTTTTGCTCTTGAAAATTTTAATGGGTAATTATTAAAAAAATATATAATTGTCTTCTTTTGTATGTACTCTACTCTTAATGTCAATGTTGTGGACATTGATTGTCATAAAAATAATATTTAACAAATTAATAAATCTGGGTATCACTCGCTTTGTGATAAGATAAAGTTAATTTGAATATGCAAAAGAATCAATATCCACATTTTTAAGACGATGTCGTTGGTCGTGCTGCATTGAGTAGAGTATCGAGTATAGATGTGGAGGAAAGTGGGTCATGGTTGAACACATTCGAATCCGAATCACACTAATATTATTAATTTTCATAAATTATATTTTATTATGCTTAAAAAAGCTTGTTTTTAACCAGATCAAATAAATGCGCAAAATATTTGAAAAAAACGTTTTTTCTGAAACCGCAAATTAAACCATATGTTCAACTCAACATTGGTTAATACATGATGCAAATTTTTTTGTTAATAAATGGACAAACTTAACGCACTCAAATCGTAGAAAGCTGTATATTGATCGATGAATGGATTTGTAAGTGGGGTGGTTATANGCACTCAAATCGTAGAAAGCTGTATATTGATCGATGAATGGATTTGTAAGTGGGGTGGTTATAAGAGAAGCCGACTAAACCAAAAACTCGCACCTAGGCCTCAGTGGGCTCTTTGTACTCAATCCCCAAATGGGAAGGAAATAAGGATGAAGGAAGGGCAATAGGAATAAGAAGATTAAATTATTAAAAATATTATTCAAGGAACATTTAAAAAAAAAATCCTCACAAAGGAAATTTGCAAATGCTAATAAACTTGCAAATCTTATTTATTTCCAAGCGCGCATAGGCACGTGAATTGATTGTGAAATCCCCTAATATTTGCTTTCGTTTGTTGGCAAACGACGGGCAAACTAAGTGAATTCTGCATCCTCGTTTCAAAGGCGACAAAGTCTTAAAGAGACAAGGCTCATTTTGTGTAGGTGGTCATTGAGTTTGCAGTGACCAGTGATACACGATACCATCTGACGCAAGCGGTCCCTTCCTAGACTCATTAATAATTTGGAAATGGAAGCGGATCGTTGATTGATAAACATTTTAGTAGGCTGACAGCCATCAAAAGACTTTCAGTATTTTGAATGCGCAGTCAAAGACCATTTCTTGATCCTGGACAAAAACCAGTTCTTTGAGAGCGCCAAAATTGGCTCCGACGCTGGAGACAAACGCACTAGCAAAAAAATTCAGGTTTCTTTCTAAAAGGTATAGCTAAGTTAGGCTACTAGGTCTTCGAGGTTATTGAATTTAAAATAAAAGGTTAACAGAAATGTAAAGCAATACCTCAAAAGGTTTACAATGAACTTTATCAGGCATGAGGAAATGGAAAGTGAGAATTTTTCAATATTATTTATTACGCTTAATAATAATAATAAAAATGGTTTTATTAAACAGAATATTGTTGCGAACTTTTGGATGGGTCAGGGACGGGTGATGGCCAACAGTAGCGGGCAAAAAGGGCAATCAGATGCAAAAGCCAATCTTGCNTCAAAAGCCGACGAAACCAATCCTGGCGGATGCTGAAGCTGTCGGCAGATAGCGTGGCAATCCAACAGATGCTATATGGTCAGCATACTGCAGGGCCAACTGAGGGGTCTTGGCCAGGCAAGAGGTAAGTTGCTTACCGAAACTGGTGCGATGATCTTCTTCCTCGATCAAATTTGCGGCTTACCCAAGCTGGAACAAAGCGGAAGCGTCTGCGGATGTCTTCTCGAGGTGGACTGAAGAAGGAGGGGAAGAGGTCGCTGGTAAAAACTCTATAGTTCTGAAAAGAACTCTTGTATAGCTCTGAAAACAACTGTTTCCAGCGACTTCTCCACACTTAAACGTCATGGTAAAACACCAGATTAAAGTTAAAAACGCACTAAATTTTATTGCAATTCTTGGAATTTTAATTCTTTTGACAACATATTACTTTGGTGATGCATAAATATTTGAACTGCTTCCCCTCAATCTGTGGGTGGAGCCTAAATTGTGGAAATCTCTTAAATGCAGGCTGCGAACGTCACAGAAAAGCTTCATGAAACGGAACCCTACAGATGTCGATTGAAGAGCATGTGCTGGTTTGAATTGACCATTAGCGGTGGTTGCAACAATGTATATAATAATATATATTTCATCGGTTCAGTACCGTCACCGGCAAACTTTTCCAAACACCTCTGTTTAAAGAAGCTTCTCTCGATTCCACGATTCTCGTTGTATTAACTGACTCGAAATCTTCCTAAACGTTATCTCGCCATCTCGTTCTAGGTCTCCCTATTGGTCTTGATCCTTCAGGTTGAGCCTGAAAGATCTGATGTGCCATTCTCTTCTTTAACATCATTAACTATGGTGGATGATTTGTACAAACTGTACAACTCAGAATTGTGGTGGATCCTCCATTCTCCTAATTCATTCCTCACTGGACCAAAAATTCTTCTCAATATTTTATTTTCAAAAATTTGTAGCTTCTTCATAACTTTTTCTGTCGTAGTCCAGTTTTCACAATTGTACAAAATATCCGGTTTGATGAATGTTTTAAACAGTATAATTTTAACAGTCTTTGTCAAAATTTTTGAAGCGAATAATTTATTCATTGAGAAATAAATTGCATTTCCTGACTATTTATTACGCTTATCAAAAATAATCTTGAGGAGATTATCTTTTGTCTAAGACTTAGCTAAGTTACATAACTAGGTCTTCAAAGATATTGAACAGCCAGACAGAAAGAGAGTCAAAAAATGTAAAGAAAAACTTTAGTATAGGTTTAAAATGAACTTTATCAGACATGAGGATGAAGGAAGTGAAAATTCTTCAATGTTATTTATTATGTTTATCAACATTGATCTTGTCTCTATAGTGAAGGGACTCTTTTTCAAGGTTTTCTTCCCAACGTATAGCAATAAAACGATACTGTTTTAGTACAAAATAAAACCTCTTCATCCAATTAAGATCTTATTAAGAAAAAGACCTTCGAAGCAAAAGAATCCTTTCTAAAATAATATTCTTAAGACCGATTCCAAGAACTTGATGCAAACCAAATAAAATGGATGTAAAACGAAAATAAATCAAGGGCGTTCAAGGAAGTGAATGAATTACATTGGTGCTACACATGAATCCATTCACCTCACCGCATACAAAAATAAACCTTTAATTATGATGCATTGGTTCCTTCATACTGTAATCAAAAATGCAATAAACACTTAGTTTTCGTTGTGCATTTTCATTCCTTACCACAATGAAGGTTAAGTTTAAAGTAGACAAAAAAAAATACCATCAAGGGATAACTAAAATTAATAATGTAATATTTCGATATGACGTATTTAATTTCGTTGTTAAAAGTAAGATATTTTTCGGTGAACGTCCTTGCCAACTATTTTGATGCGATATTTTTTACGTTTTGGGGTTTCCCATCTTCTTAAATTTGCAGCGAGTTTTTGGAGCAATATAAAAATTCATTTGTATTTTCTTATGTGACTTTGTTCAAAGTGAAAGGAAAAATTTAATTGGCAAATAATAATGTAATAATAATATGGCCGGCCTATATAGTTCCCTTTTGGAACCAGGTGAGTCCTCATATTCCTAGCTCATCACCGAGGACATAAAACGAAAAATACATGTGTTCGTCAATCGTTGTCTTCTGTATTACCAATGAAGAATTTTGGCAAAGAACCGAACAAAAGGATATAAATCTTGAGATAATAAATAATAATAAAAAAGCCTATTTGGACCAGGTGACTCCTCATATTTCAGAGAACTTTCTAGATATTAGTGAACGTACAGCTTATAGTGGACTCCGAACCACCACAACTTTAATGGTTATGCTAATGATTTACCCGTTCATTGAGCCCATCAAGTCATGTTCAGTTTTTGCTGTGAGGAAACTGACTAAAGTCTTCGACTTGAACGCCATTAACGTATTTTATCCCATACTTAAAACTTTGCAGCAAGTATATTTGTGATAGCATGGCTCTGACGAAACATACCGGATATCACCTTGTTTACCCTAGTATTCGTAAATGATAGCACTCACAAAGTAATCTGCCTCCTCGACAACGATGAAAAACAGGCAAATATATTTCAATCGTTACGGGTCGGATTTGAACCCGCATACTTCTGGTTGATAGACAGGTGCTATACCGATTAAACCACAAGGGCAGTCAGAAGTCTTAAGATACGTAGAGAGAAATTCTTAGAGGCAATTCAGCATCACCGTCGGATAAGACAAAAAGTAGTACTTTGAATTTTGCCACCATTTTGATTTTTTTCTTTGTTTTTTTTTGCTTGTCTCGGAATTTCTGGTCTACCTACACACTCTATAAAAAATACGATTTCGGTTACTTTATCCAATGTTCTTTAAAAATAAAGCTAAACTCAAGGATATCGAACAAGAATACATACTTGACAAGAAGTGACAACCCGTCTTTTTTTGAATCGAATTTTGAAATATTTTTAAAAGCCATTAAGAATTTTCGGATCAAAATTTTTGATTTTCAGTTTTGTTGACTTGAATTTTTACACCCTATTTCTTTTACCGCCATCAACTTATGCATTAAAATCTTAGGGATTATTTAATCAATTTTACCATAAATATGCAATAAACTGTAGCTAGCTTTTTAAATTAATAGGCCAAGTTATTCAAGAATTTTACCAAATAGTTCAGTGAATTATACTGAATTGTTCAATGAATTCTACGGAAATATCCAATCAATTTCTTTGAATTACCCAATTAATTTTACTGAGTTGTTCAATAAATTCTACCGTTTTATTCTAAATTATTGCTTAAAATTTATTTTTTCTATAGATATAATTTATTGCTACTGAATTTTTCAATCAATTTTAAAGAGCTGCTCCATTATTTCTACTGAATTATTAAATTTATTCTACAGTTTTATATTCACAATTCTACCGAAACATTCAACCAATCGTTCTCGTTCATGAATTATCAATTTGATAGAGTTTATTGAAAAATTTAGTAGAATTGATTGCATGACTTGGCAGAATACCCAGTGTGCAAAAGTCGCCAAAATCTGCTGAACAACTGATATGACTTCATAGAACAAAGTTGAGGTCAACATCTGGCCAACAACTGTTCACCTTGTAGAATACAGTACAGTTACTGGGCAGTTTTTTTTCATAAATTTTGACCAGTTTCAACATATAATTTTGAGTTTTTGCAATTATTTTAGATAATTGGCATCTTTCTGAGCCCAAAAGCAATCCAGATGACACAAAACAACTGGTTGACAATTGATATCAACATCTGTCAAACAACTGTATGGACAATGTTGACCAGTTTATAACTTTTTTTGACTGCCCAACATTGTTCACTTAGTTTTAGCACAATTTCAATTTTTTTTTTGCATAAAGAAAGACTGAAAATTTGTAAAACTATGGTGAATTTTTGCACTGTGATTTTGAATTTATCTAGTTTGATTCTTGTGTATATAAAATGCACCAGATAGTCTACTAAGTTGTTAAACCAGATTGATTATTGGAATTTTCTGCGTTCAAAAACAGTTTCTTATTTTAATGATTCAAATGAATGAAAAGGAACTGCTCAAAATTAATTTGGCCGAAGGCTACGTTAATTTTTTAGACTCAAATTGGACATTATAACATGCAACGTCGGCTTAAGTATTAAACTGTAACAAAAAATTATTTAAACATGCGACTTAATCAGTACTTAAATTCCATTTATAATTGTTACAGCTCAGCTGATAAGTTATTGATTAATTTTTAACTTTTCAACTATACCGTCGAAGATGCATTTAATTAAAATGATTGCCAAAAATCTTTAGTTGTCAAAATGACGGATGTAAATTTTTATTGTTAACAAGATTTATAACCCTGATATTTTTGATAACAACTTTAGTAAACTTGTTATCACTGGTTGTAAAACATATAATAAGACATATGTTAGGACAATTTTTTGTTAAATATTTTGAAGGAGGGAAAAGTTGTTTCGTTAAAATCCTTAAACGATTCACCGGAAATCTGCCGCAAAATTAAACTCGTTCTCGACCACCAATTTTTTGTGAACTGTAATGACCCTTAAATTTTTTTTGCGAATCATTTTTTTAAAATATGTCTAAAATATTCAATGTTAAATTTTTAATTACATTACATTACATTACCTCCGCAAAAACTTACTTTTTTACTTTGAAGTGTTAAAAATATTTGTGTTCGTATCTTCATAATTTCAGTTTATAAATATATTACTTGGGTGATGTTTAATTAATCAAAACGATTCTCTTGTGTTTGAAATAGTTAAAAGAGGTTCGTGTCTTATTGAAATTAAAATAAATTATTTTAATGTTGAAACCTGCAATTAGAAAATTCACTTCCGATTCCGATTTACGAGTACTTGCTCAACATCAAACGTTCAATAAACAACGTTAGAATCTTCAGTGATGCACTCGAATAGATTAATTAAATTATGAAACGATGACATTTTATAGTTGTTTATGTTTTGTGCAATTGCCTGTATGTATATCTAATTGCAGTGCAGCTGCTTGCAATATGAACTGTTGATTCTGATCCGATCTTGAGAATTATGCTAATTTCAATTTATTACTACTTTTATTATTGCGTTGTTTATCTCTTTGAATTTTAAATGCACTGTCAATTATGTTATTAAAAAGGAAGAAGATGTTGCAAATCTTTTAAGATGTAGATTGTAAGCAGAATAAATTATTTTGATTTGATCATACATCATAAGAAAAATGATAAAGTATTATTATCATCGTCCTGATAAAACTTGATTGTTTTAAGGTACTTACCCCAGTTTTTTAAAGTTAAATATAGGATATCGAAGGGTAATTCGTCAGTCTACATCGCTTCTTCTTTTATAAATGATCTCAAAATTCAAAATCCCTTAAATCATTAAATTAGGAAATAAGACCTCACTCCAAGATCCGGGGTTTACCTCTCTCCAAAATAAAAATATCAAATTTAAAAATCTTTAAAATTCATAACCAAAGTGTGGTCGAAGGATATCCCTTTAGAAAGAACTCTTTAACAAGTGTTGGCTGCAATGAACATCTGTGAAAGAAAAGACTGTTAATTTAGGAGCACACTTCATTTACTAGTCCACTCAATGCAGTTTTACTGAAAAATAATTGCATTTAGCTCAAAATCCTCATTGGTAAATAAGGAGGCATCGGGTGCACAGAAAATTTTGGAAACTGAAAATACGATCATTTATCCGAAAACAGAACAAAACCTCATCCACTGATCTAAAATTTCAGTTAACCGCCTTTAACTGAAAATTTAAGATAAATTATCTAAAATTAATGTTACCTTAGATTGATGTCTATTGGATAGGTAGGTGAACTGGAAGTTGTATTTACGCGTTTTGAATAAAAATCGTGTTCCGGACTATTAATTTCAGTTAACATAATATTGCTGATTTTTTTAGATTTATTAACTATAATTTTTAGTGATTTTAACTAATAATTAGAATGAAGGGCTTACTAAATTTTTTAGATACATTATCTAAAAATTTCAGTGTTATAAATTTTCTGTGGGTCCTTCCCTATTTATACTAAAAAATAATTACAAAATTCAAAATCTCCAAAATTGTTATATAAGTTTTGAATCTTGTACCTATGACAAAATCATAAAAATGTGTACCAAAAAACTGAAAATGTTAAAAATGTGGGCCGAAACTTTTAACTTACTTATAGGCCTATGGAAAGATGTACGTTAAAGAATTTAAAACTGTGTGGCACTAAAGCCATTATGCGTTGCAATTTCTATTTTACAATTTTGCAATTTTATACACCAATTTTTGCAGGTAGAATTACCCTTCCAGACCAGAGCGCAGCTCCTGTAATCGGATTCAATTGAAGTTTTAATGCCGAAGGAACATATAATTTCAAATTTTATCACACAAATTAGTATTTTGGCACACAGTATTAGATTAGATTTAGAATATGTACAAACCAAGAATTCGGTACACAAAATCTAAAGTATGGTTAACATTAATTTGGTTAAGGTTCAACACAATTTTCAAAATATGCAACACATTATGTCGTTTTTGGCATGCATTTTCAATTTGTTTGGCCGACATTTTTAATATTTAAGCACTATCATTGCATATCTATACTGCCTTTAATTGCAAAAGCACCGTATCTGTATTTTGTATAACGGTATATCCAGATTATTATTTGGCCTATCTTTTGATGTAGTTTCATGAAATTAAAATGAAAATAAGATGAATGTTCTGTCCGTCCATCTTTTGTTGTAGTTTCGTGAAACTACATCGGAAGATACACTGGATACACAGATATAAAATACAGATACGGCGCTGTAGCTAACATGGGCAGTATATTATAATGTAGTCATCGGGCACATGGCTTCAGGCATCTTCTTTTATTTCCAATAAAAATAATTATTAATAAGAAGGGTTTTCCAGTTCTAATAAAAACAATTGCAAAATTCAAAATCCTCAAAATTGGTAAATACGAAGGTCTTCGGAGCGCTCTCCCTGCCTCTAATAAAGATAAAGGCTATTGGTTTCTGGCCAGTGAGTTAATGCAAATGGTAACAAAATAATCGCATAAGCATAAATAATGCAGCAAAGGGAGTATTACGTTTGCTCGAAGCTCGTTTGCTCGAAGCTCGTTTCTTCGAAGCTCGAAGGTCACCTCCTATTTTTAATTTAAAAAATCAAAATCCAAAATCCTCCAGACTGATTCCATAGTTATCTTTGGAAAGATCTTTTTGCTTCTTAAAATTTGTATATATATGAAAGGCTCTAAGGGTCTCCCTTGCTTCTTGAATTAAATATTGTCTGTATTAATCATCAAAATATTGAGTTTTGCTAGTTTTCCAGCAGACTTACAGATAAAATAAATAAATTTGAATTTTAGGTTCTTAGAACAAGGTACATCTAGTGAGATTAAATGATAATTCAAGGCCAATCATAGCTAAGGGTTATTGTCTTAAAATATAATCAATCACCATTCGTGATTATTGCAAATTAATTTGCAATTTTCTACACTGCAAAATTGCTCTAGAATGATAATGGAAAACAAATGATGACAATAAAGAATTATAACTTACTTTATACTATATGTATGTTACGCTCGTCATCCCCATAATCATGAAATAGAATGCGAATTACTCATCAGAATGTATATAATTCTCTTAATTATACTATTTTTCATTTGTAATTTCTTTGTTCAGTGCATAATTTTGCCCTTGAAGAGCGCAAGTCAACAATCTTTTTGAATAAAACTGATAATAAAAATAAACCTTTATTTTTATCACCAATAACAAAAGAATAATTCTTAAGCGACGAACCCTACATTTTTAGGTTTTCTTCTACTGTTGTAGATAATACAGATAGAAGAAAACTTATGTGTTCAGTAAAATTTATACTCACCAGTTTTTTAGAAATCTTGGGTTTTAATGAGTGGAATGAGCTCTAATTTGGAATTAGGTAATAAGCATTGAAGTTTATATCAGTATATATCCTAAATTGGCGTTGATACCATCTATTCCTGGTGCTTCCATATACCAAACTTTAAAAATCAGACCTTCTTCTCAGTTTCCATGATAAGATATTTTAGAAATAAAGAAGAAACAATCCACTCTGTGGTTTCCTATGTATTTTTCTAAAATATAAATTACAAAACTCTTCAACATTAATATTGTCGTGAAAAAACGCAGCAACCACGAAGAATCTTATTTCTCATCATATGCTGGAAAATAATAAATATAAAAATGTAGGAAACTACAAAGTGGATTATGTAGCTTTTCTTTCAAATTTATTGTATATTTTGTGATAGGAACTAAATTCAGACTTCGACAAAGATGATATGTGCAAATTTTGAAGACTACCGTAAAAGTATTTACACACAGAAAATTTAAAATACTGAAATTTTTAGATAATGTATTTAAAAGATTTAGTAAGCCCTTCATACTAAATATTAGTTAAAATAACTATTATTTTTAGTTACTTAATCTAATAAACATAATTTAATACACCGTTAGCTGAAATCAATAGTTCGGAACATGATTTTTATTCAAAACGGGTAAATAAAACTTTTAGTTCACCTATCCATCCAATCAATCTAAGGTAAGATTAGTTTTTAGATCAATTATCTAAAATTTTCAGTTAAAGGCCGTTAACTGACTTTTTTTTTATAATTTCAGTGGGTGAGGTTTTGCTCCATTTTCAGATAAATGACTTTATTTTCAGTTTCCAAAATTTTCTGTGCAGAAAGAAAGCCAGGGTTTTGAAAGCACCAGGAATAAATAAAATTATCTCAAATTTTGCACAGGAATTGTTCTCGGGCACTTGCCCCAAGCTTTAATTCCAAATTTGAGCTAATTCCGATCACTAGAACTTAAGAATTCTGGCAGTTCCTGGTACTTATTAGTCCTCAGATCCCGATGTCAGAGAGTCAAACTGTTTGGGAACTGTACCTGGCTACTTAGCAAAAGCTTATTTTAAATTTGAGCTCATTTCATCACTAAAACACAAGAACTCTGAAATTTACTGGTACACTGGAGACTCTAGCATAGACAAATCTGTTTATGCTAAGATATCTAGAAGCACGGAATTGTTCAATGAACAATCAATTTTGAAATTCTCGTCGATGCCGTCCTTGTTGTTTCGTTGATAATTTCAAAAAATAAAATCTGGTAGAATGTAGTACAGGTTTGGGTTGTGAGTAAGTTTGTGCCCTCTTGTTTTTAGTTTGTGTTTGGTTTAATGTAATCCCTATTGAAGGTACGCACCACCTAGCGTTGTTTTATTGTATTATTTTCGTTGATGATTTTTGTTTAAATGTTGGTATGCTATAACATATCACATAAGATGAATAACGACCTGGACTACGACAAACCCATATCTTTGAACATCTTAGCATTCATTTGTCTATGCCCCGAGTTCCCAATGTCGCAGGATCAAACTTTTTCAGGAACTGTACTTGACCACTTACCACACTGTGTTCCAAGTTTGAGCTCATTCCGATCATTAGAGTTCAAGATTTCTGGAAAGTTCTGGTGAGTTTGTACGGAGATCCTTTGACCCGGTGGACCGATTTAGCCCATGAACAAAATCGTCCTTTCTTTTATTGACAAAAGACTCCACAAAAAGTTTCAAGCAAATCGGTTGAGAATTACTTGAATTCTCGAGGACACAGACACACAGACAAACGACATACACGGAGACAATTTTTGTTTTTTTCACGTTGCAGACCATTTGGAGCAACTTTTCCCGAGGAACCAAAAAATGAATTTTTACTGAATACATAAGCTTTTCTTTTCTATCTATGGATATGAGGAAAGAAAAGCTAAAATAACAAAATGAACATACAATTTACCTTGAAACTATTATTATTATTTCCATATTAATATATTAAATCGAAATAAAGAAGAAGAAATATTTGTTTAAAATTTAGCTAACTTAGCTCTAGAGAAGTTCAATTACAACATATTATAGAATGAAAATGAAATGAGATGTTATATGAGGAAATCTTGGTTTATTTTATTTATTTGCCGGCTTGCAAGCTTTTGAGTAGTGTTGCGTAAAAAAGTTGTGGGCTACAGGTATTTCTACTTTAACTTTTCTATTAAAAGGTTTTCAGGGATGATTTCAATACTTTACCTTTATCTCTACTACGGGCTTGATCGGCCAAGTCTACTATGGGGTCTTATACAATTGTTTATGATTTTAACAAAAAACTTGAAATAAATTCTGACGTAATCAATATCAATCACCAAAAATGAGAATAATTTTATTTTTACCAAGTCCATTATCTCTGAACTGCAACATGGTTCTTAGGCTTATGTAAGGTATGAATTGAAAAGTAGTAAGGTAAGCAGCTATCATAATAAAACAAGATTTAGAATAAATCGGGTGTAATTGCAAGATATGTACAAATTAGTGCAAAAAATTTCAAATGGAAATATCTCTGGATGCTGGAGAATAGTTTTTAAGAAACATTACAAGACCCAAAGATCTTTCAACCCACCATGTATAAAAAATAGGCCGGAAAACCAACTGTCCAGTTTGATTCAGTAACTTTTGGCTGAGTCAAAAAAAGAAAATTAGATGTACAGACCACTAAGTAGGCAAATCCTCTGTAAAAGAACCAGGCTGTAACGGCTTCATGACTTTGACTTCCATAGTTTTTTTCTATGCCTCCGCTCCTAACGTTGCTCCGGCTAATTAGGGGAGACGTTTTATTATAAAAATTTATCATTTTTGGTATAAAAATTTATCATTTTTGGTATAAAAATGTCAACTTTGTATGGGAGCCCACAGAAGCCTTTGAGTGGGCTAAAAATTGGTAGGCATAAAACGGGTACCAGGTAATAGTCTTGGCTTAAATTTCATTAATAAATGTGTTATTTCTGTCGTTTTTATCGATAAAATGAAGACTTTTTTATGAGAGGCCACAGAAACCTTTGATCGATTGGACTAAAAATTGACAGACGTAAAACGAGTAC
>JXPH01005451.1:735-12556 GCA_001014845.1 Mochlonyx cinctipes | reverse complement strand
AACTCGCGTAATTCTCAACCGATTTGGCTGAAATTTTGTGTGGAGGCTTATCTCAACAAATGTAAAGACGACTTCGTTAATGGGTCAAATCGGGCCATGGGGTCAGGAGGAGGCCCCCATACAACCTCACCAGAATATTCCAGAAATCTTGAGTTCTAATGATCGAAATGAGCTCAAATTTTGAACATAATCTTGTGAAAAGTACCCAAGTACAGTTCCTATAAAAGTTAGACCCCGGGACATCGGGATCTGGGGTCTCCTGTGTACCAGGAACTTCCAGAATTCTTAAGTTCCCAAGATTGGTATGAGCTAAATTTGGAATTATATTATCCATTCCTGGTGCTTCCAATTACCAGACTTTCTTGGATAACTCTGTAAATACTCTTCCGATCCTCTTCAAAATTAGCACATATCATCTTTGTCGAAGTCTAAATCTAGTTCCTATCACAAAATATACAATAAATATGATGAAAAGCTACATAATCCACTTTGTGATTTCCTATGTTTTTTCGTTGTTGTCACAGTGTGAAGATCTGCAGTCGTAGTTTCTCGTATACATTTTTATGTGTGTAAGATGCTTAGACCACAAGCGATATGAAACGATAAGAAAAGGACATAATTTTTAGCTTTTGGGGCATTTACTGTAGATTTTATGTTTTGCAAGTCCATTCGGCATTTATCTCAAACATCAAGATAATACCTTGTATTTCGTGGATTAAAAATTAATGATGTTCTTATATGATCTGGGTGAATACCAGCCTAGATATGAATAAAAATATTATTTCTGAAATCTTTACACGCGCCTCATAAATTGCTATGAGTAAATACAACTAAAAAAAGAAAAATAATAAATGAATGTTTGTAAAGACACGTCAACACCATAAGTTGAGTTTACAATCTTGCTAACACATCATTTATAAATATCATCATTCTGTAGAATATGGGTCAAAATCACTTGCATCATTAAATGCACGAGTTAGAAAACAGATGATGCATTTACACACACTTTCGAAGAACTATACACATGAATAAATTAATCGTATCAACAATATACCGTAGAGGCCCCGGTATTCGGATGATAGCCACTGTTCAGTTAAATCAAATGGCAATATCACTCCATATCTGTATATCTGTACCAATTTACATAGTAGCTTGTACCTCTTCCTGTCAGTCTGACAAAAAATTTACATAAAAATGTTATGTTTTGGCATTAAAATTCAATTTAAGAAATGGCATTCAAAAATTCAAGTTAATTTTCATTCGATTTTTGATTTTTCATTCAGTGCGTACAAAATAGAAAAATTCGGCCTCAAGTAACTTTTAAAAATGGAAATAGTTGAACTAATAAAATTCATAATAATATGGCATATATACCTTAGGGTAAGTTCTCATATTTCAGAGAACTTTCTAGGTATTAGTGGATTTACAGCTTATAGTGGATTCCGAATCACCACAATTTTTATGGTTATGCTAATGAGTTACCAGTTCATTGAGCCCATCAAGTCGTGTTCAATTTTTGTTGCAATAAAACTGACTAACCTCTTCGACATGAACGTCATTCAAACGCCTTCTATCCCATAGAAGTAATAAACGCAATGCATGAAACCGACATCCTACATTAGAAAATTTTGACAGCCAAGATTTTCATTGCATTATTTTTTGAAGGGTCCTTGAAATCGTCATCATTGTCCTGGGCTATTGACGTTTTCGTCGTCGTCGTTAATTACTCTACACGCTAAAACATTTGTCCGNACATATTCTGATCTCTACACGCTAAAACATTTGTCCTGATGAATCAATAGAATGTACTGATTTTCGAGAAAAAGTGGAATTACTGATTTTCAAATCCCATATAAAAAAAATATCAATAATTCCGCTTTTTCTTAAAAATCAGTACATTCTATTGATTCATCAGTACAAATTTTTTAGCGTGTATAGTTAAGTTTTTGTAGCTTGCATATTTCTACACTCTCAATAAATTTTTTTTTTTACTTTCTCTGATTCGCCAATTTTGAATTTCTTGCTTTGTGGTTTGTCGAGTACTATTAAAAATGTAATTTTTTCAACTACATGCTCCGATGGTGCAGTTTTTTTTTTGAAAATTCAAGCGTTTTAATTAAAAATTTAGTAGACAAAAATGAGAGTGTAGAAGCATGGCTCTGACGACTTTGGAAATTATCTTGTTTACCTTATTTTTCTTTAATACGAGGTATATACCTGTGAACCCAGAATTTCCCCATACTCGGCGCTAGTATTGTCGAGTATTTATCGTCAAATCAGTGGTTTAAAAATTCAAAAGTGTGATTTTCATGTGAAAAATGAAGATCGTGCAAGACCACCGAAAAAGTTTGAACACAGCGATTTGCAAGCCATGGAAAAGAACTAGAAGTAAGAAAAATGGGTCCCACATGAACTGAATTAAAGATAGCAGGAAATCCAAAAAACAACTTGCGAAATGCTGCTTGCCAGGTACAAAAAATCATTTCTACCATCGAATTTTGACTGGCGATAAGAAGTGGATATATTTAAAGAATCCTAAACATAAAAGTTCATGGGTAACTCCAGGCAAACCATAGGAATCAACTGTAAGGCCAAATCGGTATGGGCGCAAGACAATGCTCTGTGTTTGGTGGAATCAGAAGGATGTGATCTATTATGAGCTACTATAGTCTGGAGAACCGTTAATACTGAACGCTATCGACAATAAAGGATCGATTTGTATCAAGATTTGCGTGAGAACGGACAGAATATCAACACAAAATGATTTTGCTTCATGATAATACACCATCACACACTGCAAAACGGGTCAAAGAAACGATTGAAGCCTTTAGTTAGGAAATAATTTTGCATGCAGCTTACTCACCAGACTTGATTCCATCCGAGTATTGCTTATTTGCATCGATGGGACACGCACTTGTTGAGCAGCGATTCACATCTTACAAAAATGTACGAAAATGGCTCGATGACTGGAAGTTTTTTGCATTCTGGCATCTAAAAAGTGTCATAGAGATAGGAAAAATGTATATCTACCGATGGGCAATACTTCGAATAAAATATTTTGGATCAATTTCTTACAATGAACTGTATTTTCCATAAAAAAATTCCGGTTTTATGAGTACATACGTGGTAGCAAGGCATTCAAAGCAATTTACCTTCTCGGCAACATTGAAAATCCACAAGTTTATTCACAAACCATGGGTTGGATTTGTACCTTTATGGCAGTCCCTCTACCGATCAAGTCACATGGGCGGTAATAAAATGGCTCAAATAATATAAAATGAAAATAACCGAAATTAAGAACTTGGGGAATAATAGGCACAGGTAGATGTTTTACAATGTTGAATTGAAAAAGACTTTGCAAGTTTGAGGAAGAATATTGGACAATTCTACGTTTTTTGGTGATTTTTTTTCAAATTTGAGAAAATTAAAACAATCGAATACTGGGGCCTCTACGGTATGTCGTAATCAAAACAATTTGACTAACTGAAAACATGAATATAAATAGTATATCACACACGTGTGAAAACCACAAATTCTCAGAGCGTTTATTTTGTTTTATGGAACGATCGATGGAGCAACTGACGTATATAAATTCCGGAACACGTATATAAATACCATGTTTGGCGTACCCCACAAGATATTTGTTTTCTTCGCTTGTTTCAGAATGATTGCATGTGATATGTCTTTTTAGTATGAACTGTTATCAAGTCGTCTTTAACCTGAATACTCCTGATGAGTATTCTCCTGATTGGTATTCAGGTTCAAGAAACTTGAATTTAAGTTAAGTTTTTGAAATAAATGTCTAATCTAGTAAGTAAATTATCCTGAATATCAGGAAAAGTTAAAAACATGAGGGAAATATCCAAAAAATCCTTCAGGTTTATCCGAGATAAAATCTGTTCTTGTATTAACAGTAACTGGTCATATGCATGCACAGCAAATAGTTAGAGAACTCGCGCAGGGAGCGAGAGATTTTGAGTTCGAATCTCTTTGTGGGCTTTTTTTATTCGATAGAAGTAAATCTTTATTCTTACTTAATTACTTATGGGCCTATGGTACCCACGTGGGCCACATCCGATTAATAGTCCTTTTCCATCTCATTCGGTCCCTAGCGGTTGCTACACGTCACCCCATTCATCGTTGCGTACACCCAACTCTGGCATGACGGAACGGTGCAGTTTGGCGTGGTCTGCCTCTGGATCTGGTTCCTTCCCGAAGACAGTACGCCAAAGCTTCTTTTGCTACTGATCCGGGCTCCGTTGGGCCCCTTCGTAGCACGTGGTTGATCCATCCAAGTTTATGTCACCTGATTTCTATCTCCATACTGGACATACCACATTGTTGCCATAATCCTATGTTAGTAATCGTTCGAGGCCATCATCATCGAAGGATTTGCCGCAGACATCGATTGACAAATGTCTGAATTTTATTGGTGACTGAATCAGTCACTTTCCAAGTCTCGGACGCGTACAGCAGTGTGGATAGTACAAAACTTCTAAATAGTTGAAGCTTGGTGTTTTTTGATGTAAGGCCTGAGCGCAAGATTTTATCTAGCGCATAAAATTTTCCTCTCGCAGTGTTGATGCGTCTGTGAACGTCTTCGTCAGTAACACCATTAGATGTAATCTTGCTGCCGAGTTATGTAAATTTCTCGGCGCATTCCACGATTTTACCATCAATCTCAAAATCACCAGCGCTATTTCTTTTTATAACGAGGTACTTTGTCTTTTCGACGTTGATCTTCAAGCCAACCTTCTTTCCTGCATGGGAAAGGTCTTTGATTTTGCCTTCCATATCTTTCTTTTTATGAGACAGCATAGTCCGTATCTACCATTAAATCGGACTACGGACTAAATCTTTATTCACATTAGTTTAAAAAGGTCGTGATTTTTTACTGATTCTATAAACTCGAATAGTAGCAGATGAAAATTCAAGTTCATTTTCCTTAGAAATCTGAGATGTTTTATCAATTGTGTAGATAATAGCCAATGACAAGAAACTGTCAGTTATAGATATCGGATGGGCTGATGTACCAATAAATTTTAAAGTAACTTGCCTGATGGTGGATGTGCATATTCATATTCTACGAGAGACTTTCTAAATAACTACGCCGTGTACATTGAGAAAGAGCATCTTCATATGTCAAAGGCTACAATAGGCTCACTGACCCTATGGAAAATGTTGTTCGATGCAGTTGCTTGCTATCTCCTTTGTTGTTCCTGGTTGTTTTGGATGATGTGATGCGCCAATGCTTTGGATGTGAAGAAACGTGGCGTAGAATTCTTGTTTGGGGTTATGTATGTGGAATAATAAATGCCAAATTCTTTGAACTTTTGACAATTTTAATGAATTCATTGACGACCGGGTGTTGAGTGGTTAGCATGCTAGCCTATCATCCACTAGGTTGCGGGTTCAATTCCCGTACCTGCTCTGTGTTTATTTGAATTAGATATATTGATTTTCAGTTTGTAATAAATCTGCATTATCGATATTTCTATAAATAGAACACAGAACAGTCAGTCTGTGATATATGCATGCACCTACTACCATCTACAATTATATAACCTATGATTTTGGTGGTGGGATATGTGTGTATGTCAGGTTAGTCAGTTTCCTTGCAATAAAAAACTGAACATGACTTGATGGGCTCAATGAGCTGGTAACTCATTAGCATAACCATTAAAGTTGTGGTGGTTCGGAATCCACTATAAGCTGTAGGTCCACTAATACCTAGAAAGTTCTCTGAAATATGAGGACTCGCCTGGTCCCAATAGGGTACCTATAGGCCTTATTATATTATATTATTATATAATGAATTCAGAAGAGCAAAAATCAAAAACAAAATAAACAAAGTTTAATATTTTACAATTTGCAGGCGTTTTTGCCTCGTGTCTCATATACTTCACTGATGGTTTTCCAATTCCAATTATCACGCATGGAGGAAGTTGCTCAAACGAAGAAACAAAGAGCGATAAATTATGAACTTAATGTTATTTATTTTGCCCGAAATATAATTGTGCAATGTGAAGTGTGGAAATCATGAAAGACAACTTTTGAGACACGTGTGGCCTTGAATTTTTATTTTATTTCGATTTTTTTTCACATCTCTTCGACCGACCTTCCTATAACGGATGAAATGTATTGGATAGACCTTAAAAACCAAAACGCGCCATTTATTTTAAGCCCGTTTCAGGTATCCATGACCAGTGACCATGAATGAAACTTCGCATGAACCATTTTTTTCGTTGAGGAGAGTGAAAATAGGACAAATTGGTCCACAGGATTTGGCATCCTACATGCTTAACTTCTGGTTAATGTTACTGATTTGTTTGATAGACAAAAATCTAAGAAAATTGTTAGTAATAAAATAATTAAACGCTTGATATTTGTTACGAACTAGACGAGTCAGTCAATTTTGGCATAAGCTCAGCCACATTGGAGACATTAACCGGTTTTCAGAAACTCTCAAAAAGTGACGATAGTTGGAAACTTATTATTACTGATTATTGAAAAAAAATGACAGAAAATTCGTTAATTTACTGATCGATTCTGTATATTTTTTTTCCATTGAAAAAATTACAAAATAAATTGTTATCTATGAACAAGTATATGACCTAAAGTAGTACTTTCAAAAATACAAAAAAATTATGCAGTTATATTTTTAGAAAAATTCATTCAAAATGAACGAATTGTCCGGGAAGTTTCTGTCATTTTAACTGGACGATTCAGTTAATTTATCTTGGTTTTGGCCCAAACTAACTGAAAAATTCAGTAAAACTTAAAGAAAAATCGGTAAATTATCAAATTATTTTCCAAAAACACTTATGTCTCAGATATGTCAGATGTAATCGACCCGTCCAGTAGGGTGAGCCAATTTAGAAAATATTGGAAATTCTAAAAATTAGCCCCGCAAAAGTTGTATATGGATGTCAAAATTATCCCTGATTTTTTCCACATTTTTCAATGCATGACTAATGTTCGCCGTTTTACCGTAAAGTTTGTAAATTTACCCTAAAAAACTGATTTTTTTAAAACTTTTTTCAAAAATTGTTAGGTTTAGAGCAATAAAATATGTGAAGAGTTGTGGAAAATCTTAAATCCTATACTACAAATGTAGAACAAAGTTTTGTTTTCTAAGGTCAACCGTTAGGCATTTAAAGTTAAAAAAAAACCAACAATAGTTCGATATGAAATTGAGTATGATAATACTATTCATTCTAGGTGCTTCCAAACATCAATCGATCTTCTGATATTTTAGTTTTGCTCGTCCAGCGACATAATGCTACTAGTTTTTTAATCTTGTTTGTTTTTAAAATGTTATTTCTTCATTTCGTCAAAATGTGTTTTATTATTGGAAATTAAAAAAAATGTCGGAGATTTTTTCTGTTAGAGTCAGTTTAAAAGAATATTGCAAGAAATGAATAAGCTATACAGATACACTGGTTATTATAGGCTAGTTCAAATGCAATTGTTTACACAATCCAAAATCAAAAATGCTGCCTGAAGCCTGAAAGATTGAAACTTGAAAACCTAAAGGTAAAATTTTAACCTAATTAAAAAAAGATTTGGAGTTTGAGTAGTAAATTCCTATGAAATTTTGGTATCCGAATGTTTTTTAGCCTCTTATCCGGTCCTAGAAGGTTGTGGGACCTAGCTCGTTACAAAGAACACAAAAATACGTAGAAGAAAATTTGCTTAGATTGGGCACACTCTCAGGAAAAGTTCCAAAGAAGTTTGTCACCAAGCATTTGTGTAGAACCCACAAGGTTGCAGTAGAAGAGGTCGACCAAAAAACCCCTGGCATTGCTCAACGCTAGCGGAAGTAGCTTGTTCAAAGTGGCAGCTCTTCGTTTAACAATATGATTTTGTGACAGCTGGCCAAACCAAAAAAGGTCAAAGCCATAAGGCCGAATTATTTTTTGAGTTTAGACACTTGGCCGAATCATAAAAAAGTATTTGGGACATCTGGCCGAAATTAAAAAATATTATATTTTATTTCAATTTAGCCTAATCACTAAAAATATTCTTTGTAAAAAAAGGTGCATTATGTGGGGTTTTTTAATTATCGGCAAAAATAACTTTCTTCAGGTAAAATTCATAATCAATTTAAGAAAAAAGGGAGCATTATATGCAATACTATTAATTTTACTGTATACTAATCACTAAAAATATCTTTGAAAAAAGGGTCCTCAACAAATAGAAAATATTTTAGCAAGGTTTCCACATCGCAGGTGCAAAGACCAAATGGAAAGGTTTGTACGCTATCACAAAAAACTTGTACTTGGAAAGTTTTATTACATGAATGGATCAATAAAAAGAAGTTCCAAATTTGTTTATTTTATTTCGACCAAATGTCCCTTTCATTTTGTTTAAAATTCTGCCAAATGCCTAAACTCTAAAAAAATTCGGCCATATGTGGGGTTTTTGTAATTCAAAATAAGTTATTAATTCAATTTTTTATTTCGGCCAAATGTCCCAAATTTTTTATTTTTCGGCCTTATGGCTTCGACCTTTTTTGGTTCGGCCAAACGGCCGTCAACCGTGTGTCTCAACCCCTAACAATATATAGAACTTGAAGCAAATGGCACTCCGACGTACGAGATGGTGACTTTTTATTACTGGCCTATGCTCTTAGAGGCATTTGAGCATCATCGTTGGATAATGTGTAAAGTAAAGTAAGTAAACTGTCCTAGAGGTCCTGGAACCGTTTATACTTATTATTTTACTATTTTTATAATATGTGTCCTATGGAGTTTAGTATTACATTAGTTCTAGTCCTGAAAGTTTTCTAGCCTTCCAAGAACTGTTCCATGAATCCCTAAAATTTATGAAAAATGTAACTTATTTTTGATATTTAAAAGGCACAGTTCCCATTGTCAAAATAATTTCATTTAACTGTTAGACACGCAAAATAAATCTGAAAGTGTTCTTTTTTGATTTTAGATGTAACCATTTAATTATACTCCCTCTTTACCTGCTAATAGTTGTTTTAAGAGTCGATAATAATAATATAATAACCTCGAGGGCAGTCCTCATATCTCAGAGGAATTCTTCAGGGGAATTACGCAAACTTCAATTTTGCTAAAAATTTGGCAGAAAGATATTTTTGACAGTGCAACGAGACCTATTGATATTAACCCTAATTGTACAAAGGCTTCTGTGGGCCCCCATACAAATTTTCATAATTTTATCGATAAAATCGCTCTATTTCTCTAAATCCGAAATTTATCAAAAAATCTTTTGAAATTTTAGTCCTGAGCATCAATTAATACCAAATTCATTCTTGCCAATATTTAGCCCAATCGGACACGCAGAAAACACTTGTTAGATTTAAACAAGCAAGGCTCCCAAGCAGGTTCTTAGTTGGTGCTAACTTTCTTTCTTCTTGCGGGTGNTTTTCATAATTTTATCGATAAAATCGCTCTATTTCTCTAAATCCGAAATTTATCAAAAAATCTTTTGAAATTTTAGTCCTGAGCATCAATTAATACCAAATTCATTCTTGCCAATATTTAGCCCAATCGGACACGCAGAAAACACTTGTTAGATTTAAACAAGCAAGGCTCCCAAGCAGGTTCTTAGTTGGTGCTAACTTTCTTTCTTCTTGCGGGTGAGAAGTTATTGTTAATCCCAAACAAGACCCTGCTTGCTGCAAACGGTGATACTTGTTGAAAACATTCTTGGGGCTAACAGGATCTTGTTTGACTTGTTAGCTTCAAACAGGATCTTGTTAGTCTTTTTAGTATTCAAAAAGATGACTTGTTATGTTAGTGGTAAACAGGATCCTGGTAAAATATTTCGGTACAAATCCCTAATAAGATCCTGTTTACTACTAACAAGTCATCTTGTTGAATACTAACAAGAAATCGAGTTGCATTCAAGATCCTGTTAGCCTTCCAGAATGATTCAACAAGTATCACCGTTTAAGGCAAGCAGGATTTTGTTTGGGACTAACAATAACTTCTTAGGCGCAAGAAGTTTAACCTGTTAGCGCCAACTAAAAACCTGCTTGGGAGCCTTTCTTGTTTAAATCTAACAAGTGTTTTCTGCGTGTAAGCCGGAGGCATAGATAAAGCAAATCGTGCTGCCTATTGGTATCCCTATTTAGCTGGAGTGACGTTAGGAGTGGAGCCATATGAAAAAAAAGGTCCTCTTTGATAACACTCCTAATGAAAACATCCCAAAAAAATTTAACGTAATTCCATTATAAAGAAATTATAATACTGCATATTGAATCCTATATAGCTACAAACTTTAAAAGTAAAAGTCGTGGTACCGTATTGGTCAGATTATTTTAATTGCGTATGACACTGTACACATGGTCTCAACATGTGTTGACATGATCAGACATTTTGCAGTTTTAGTTTGTTTTTGACAGACATAAAGGTTAGACGCGTTTTGGTGTGCTTGGCTCAAAGAATCCCCAACGCACTTAAAATGTTTACTGTGTGTTTTTTTTTCAAAAATGTTACAAGCTCTACATAAGGTCGAGAATATGTTAATAACAAGACCCGCCCTGGACGCCCCAGCACGTCTACAACCGATTAAAACGTTGAAGCAGTTAAGAAAATTGTTATGGAGAATTGTCGAACCACTATTAGAGAAGTTGCTGAGGATGTCGGCATATTGGTTAGCTCATGCTAAGCAATTTCTTCGGATGTTTTGGTCATGAAACGTGTGGCAGTGAAGTTTGTTCCAAAATTGCAAAATTTTGACTAAAAAACTGTCGTATGAGCATCGCTCAGAAGCTGTTGAATGACATCAAGGACGATCCAGATTTTCTCAAAAGGGTGACGAAACATGGGTAAATGGTCATGACGTCAAAACCAAAGCCCAATCATCGCAATGGAAGAGCCAAGACCGAATAAAGCACGCAAAGATCGGTCAAATGTGAAGGTTTTGCTCACTGTTTTCTTCGATAACAATGGCTGGAGCATCGTGAGTTCTTGCCTAAAGGTTAATAACAAATATTACCTTGAAGTTAAACGCCTCATGGCAAAACAGTTCATGGCTTTTGCATCATGATAATGCACCAGCTCACACATCGTTGCTTGTGCATGAGTTTTTCGCCAAAATCAACACCGTAAGCATGCCTAAGCAACTCCCATGAAAGGACGGCGTTTTGGCATGATTGAGGAGATAAAGACCGCATCGCTGAAAGAGCTGAAGGCCATACCAAAAAGCGTATATCAGAAGTGCTTCGAGGATTGGAAAAAGGGCAGGCGCAAGTGTATTATATCATATCTGAAGAGGGCAAAATAGATATTGATGAATAAATAAATATTTTTCGAAATTATTTTTTAACAAACCTCGTAAACTAAAAAATTAAATCCGATCGCAAATTTGTGTCTACTGATATGTGATGACGGCAACGGGAAAACTAATAAATATGAACTATTTGAAAATTTGCCCTGTGAATGTTTGGTCAAGACAACCGAATATCACACCACAAGTTCAGGTGTGAGCTTTTGATAATTAGAAATAATCTCATCTCAACTCCATATATTATACTTTTCTCAAGTATTTTATTTGAATTATGTATCCAAATATTTGTTTATCGGTTTAGATAAACAATGTGTGAAATTTGAACGAAAACCTCGAGATCATACACAAAACGTGGTGAGTAAATATTTTTGTTCAACAGAGATAAACATTTTAAATTCGCACATTTTATTTCAAATACATCAAATAGTTATTCACGTTAACAACATTTAAAATAACTATTTTTCTTTTAAAAACAAATTTATAATAAACAGATCCATTACAATACTCTAGACTTTAACTTTTTTAGTTTGAAGAGTTATATTATATCGGGTGTAGT
>JXPH01005437.1:271-10483 GCA_001014845.1 Mochlonyx cinctipes | reverse complement strand
TTAAAGTTCTGGTGGTTCGGAATTCACTATACACTGTAGGACATATAGTGTAGGTTCATTAATACCTAGAAAGTTCTCTAAAATGTGACGAATAGGGTGTTTTTTAAGTTATATCTTATTTTCTGATAGGCTTTTCCTCAGAAAGTTTATTAACATGAAAAAAATTGTCGAAAGCGGTGAAATCTTGGGCGTGCTACCCATTCCTAAAGGTTTTGGAGTCCTGTTATGGCCTTTTGTAAAATAAGCCCGAGTGATTCAGCTATATATCGCTTAAAATATGACTAATATAATAGCATATATTCTTCACTTGATTTAAGAACATGAGCTAACGAACATGCCAACCCCCTGAAAATTCAAGGGGCCCTTAATGATATCTTTAGCTTAAACCGTTATATCAAACTGAAAATGCACAATTTTCTTTTAATACGCGAATCAGTCTGAAAAATTTGGACTAATTGGACTCCAAGTTTTTCAGATTGATAAAAATATTTAAAAAACATACCTGCCAATTTTCAGTTCAATCTAATGATTTAAACTGAAGACTTCGTTAAGGGCTCCTTGAATTTTCAGGGGTTTTGCATATTCTGTATTTGACCGATTGAACTAAAAATTTCAAAAAAAAAACATTTGCAGCATATAAATACTCGCACTCAATTTTTCATTAAAATCGGCTGTTGCAAAAAAAAATTGAAAACAGATTCCCGGAAATTAGATGCTTTTTTAATATTACTAAAAATGGGACAAAACATTTAATGTACTAAAACATATTTTAAGCAATGAAGCATATTTTAATTGCTATATAGTTAAGCTGAATCAATTGGGCTTATTTTTCTTATTTATATTTTGAAAAGCCATGAAAAACCGGTCCCTGGGACCTTTAGGAGCTGGTAGCACTTCCCAAATTTTCACCGATTTCGATAAAAATTTTTGTCAATTTTTGTATGTTCATTACATTTCTTGAGAGTTGGCCCAGTAGGTAATAAAATATGACCCAAAAAACGCCCTAATGAGGGTGGACTGTCTAGGGTACCATATAGACGTTATTATTATGTTACAAAAATCGAACAATAACAACATTATTTCTTTAGTTTAAGCTTAATTTGTATAAATTTTATTCCGCAGACATAACATGCGATAAAAAATAATATGAAATTTATCTGCGATTAAGTCCAGAAATGAAATGAAATAAAAGCATAATTTCATGCTTTCATAGTGAAGTCCAGATTCATTATCTTATGCTTCATCAAAGAAAATTATGTTGTAAAGCACAAATTTCCGACAACTCCAATTAAGTCGACTAGAACAACAAAAACCATTAATTTTCATATCCAAAATTATCGATGGAATAATATTTTCAATGTATTATATACTTTGACTTTGAGGGTTTCATTTTCATTTGAAGAAATTAACAACAAGATAAAAAACGATCGGAAACATTTAAACGTAGAGAACCAAAAAGTGGATTCTTTAGCTTTTCTTTCACATTTATTGTATATTTTGTGATAAGAACTGGAGTTAGATTTCGACAAAGATGATATATGCAAATTTTGAAGAGGATCGGAAAAGTATTTACTTAGTTATCCAAAAAAGTCTGGAAAAGCACCAGGAATGGATAATATTATCCCAAATTTAGTACAGAAACTGTTCTTGGACACTTGTCATAAGCTTATATTCACTAGAACTCGAGAATTCTGGCAGTGGCCGGTCCTAGAAATCTTCAGATCCCGAAGTTCCACATCAAACAACTTTACGTTCTTGAATACTTACCAAAAGTATATATTTCAAATTTGAGCTCATTCCGATCACTAGAACTCAAGATGTTCAGAAAATTCTGATTACTTTGGGTGGGAACCCCCAGACCCCATGGTCTGATTTGACCCTTTAATGAACTCGTCCTTGCTTTTGTAGAGAAATGTCTCCACACAAAACTGCAGCCAAATTGGTTGAGATTACGTTATTGAGGACAGACAGACAGACGACAAACAGACAGACAGACAGACATACTCACATACATGTATATTTTTGTTTTTTTTCCTCGCTTCAGACCATTTGGAGCAACTTTTCCGGTGGAATCATTTTTTTTTCACTGAATACATAGCTTTTCTTTTCTATTATGGTATAGATATGATGAAAGAAAAGGTTAAAGGTATCGGATGGGGCTGATTCGAAAAACATTTTGGTCGAATTTTGTAATCTATATGTATAGAAAAGCTACCTCATGATCTAAAAACGATCCACTGAAAATATGAGCCAAGTCGATGAATGTCCTCATCAACTTGGCTCAAATTTTCATTGGATTATTTCTAGACTATGGTTCAATTTTCTATACATATAGAAATTCAACAAAAATCTTTTTCAACCACCCCTGTTATCCACGATTCATAACAACTCAGGAAATTAATGCCGGAAAATACTCGTAAACTATACTTTTTCCTCCATTTTCTTCACATATGGAGCGGGAGTTTGAAATGGAATTATTCATAGAAATCTGTTGCTGCTCGATTGCCCTTTTTCAGATCACCTTTATTATCCCTAGTCGATAAACTATTCATTTTCTTGCTCTCAATTTCAAATTGAAACCAGAATGTTTACGTTCTGCAATCTGTTTGTGATGGCTTGTTTTATGGATATCATAAAAAAATCTCAGGTATTGCTTCAGAGAAACCTTCATTATTGTTTTATTGTGTAATCAAACATATTTTATGCATGTTTTTTTATCGTTCTGTTTTCTCTTTTATTTGATCAATTTAAAAATTGTGACTCATTAACTGAGGGGAGCTTCTATTGTAAATCGTTTGAATTAGGGTTAAATTTCCCTGTTGTATTTTCATTTCCGGAAATTTTACCCTCTCCGTTATTACATTATTTGACAATAATTTTGTTATGGTCTAAAGATAACTTTTTTGGAAGATTTTTGCATGCTGAATCCGAATATAGCTTATTTACTTTAATTAAAAGTAAAAGTCATGCGTTTAAAATACGTTTTGGACCTCTAGGAATCATTTCTGACCAAAATTGGGTGGACGTTTCATCTGTTCTTTGGCTGGGCGACTCACGATCTCTCGATCACGCGATCCTGCGATCCTTCTACTTTTTTTCCGAAACTCCTAGACGGTTTGTCCGATCGAGCTGAAATTTTGGAGGAAGTATTCATTTGATAAAGACATGATTCATTCATATGAGAGCCCAATCGGTCAAAGGCTTCTGTGGTCTCCCATACATAATTCGTAATTTTATTGATAAACCTGCTCTATATCCGACATTTATTTATAAATTGTTTTGAAAATTTGACCAAGATTATTAATTGGTACTCATTTTATGCCTATCAATTTTTAAGCCAATCAGATAAAGGCTTCTGAGGGCTCCCATACAAATTTTCGTAATTTTATCGATTATTATCTAAATTTTTTTTTTTTTTATCTAAAACCGACATTTATTTATAAAATCTTTTGAAATTTTGGCCAAGTTTATAAATTGGTACCCATTTTTAGTCTACAAATTTTTAGACTAATTGGATAGTGAGCTCCCGTACAAAGTTGACACTATTGTACCAAAAATTATGAATTGTTATAATAAAACGGAGTGATGTCATCAATTACATATGTCTCCCTGCTAATGGAACTCCTAATTATCCGGAGTGATGGTAAAGCATAGTAAAAACTTGTGTAGTTAAAGTCGTGAAGCCAGATCGGTCTGGTTCTTTTAGGATCTGAGACTGAGATGTTTAAGAAATTAGGCTCCGAATTTTCATGAAAACGTTCTTTGTTTTTTCAAAAGCTTATAACTTTTTAACGACTACCTAGGCCAAAAATGTCAAACTTTCAAAATGTTTTGAGGTACCTATGTCTTATTCCTACAATATCGGAGATTATAGATAGATCTAGAAGAGAGCTAATATTTACAGCTTGACGAAATGACAATTTTTTTTTCTAGAAATTTAGATTTTGACGATACAAATCCTGATTCGGCCTTCTGTCGACG
This sequence comes from Mochlonyx cinctipes, assembly GCA_001014845.1. Lineage (NCBI taxonomy): Eukaryota > Metazoa > Arthropoda > Insecta > Diptera > Chaoboridae > Mochlonyx > Mochlonyx cinctipes. The sequence goes on along the minus strand of JXPH01005437.1, from coordinate 6,502 downwards.
AAATTTGGATTTATTCGAGGACAAATTTGCAAAAAATATTCGCAATTTGCCAGTTTTTGATAAAAAAAAATTGAAATAGTAGTTTCGCAGTGTTGATAAGGTCTTCAGTAAGGATCCGTTGAGAGATTATTAAATTTTTGAATGGTATGGTCAGGAGAAGAAGTGAATGATCGCAACTTCCTCTTCTTCTGTTGACCTAACCATTTTTTTTTTTGCAAAGTGTCATGACGGATTCATGTCCAGACCTCTAAAACGTACCTCAAACCACCACGACAGACAACATTTGATCGAAATTGGCAATCTGCGAATGTTATTTGCAAATTACTCAAGGAAGGATTCAATTCTCATAGTTTGCAAAGAAGTATTTTTTGATCAGGGTATAAAAAATTCAAAAAAAATTGATGCAAAAAAAAATTGTCATTTCGACGATTCGCAAATATGAGCTCCTCTCTCTGTCTATCTCTAAAAGTTTTGCATCTAAATTTTCATTTTCAAAAACAACTTTGCCAGTTCCACCTTGTTTTCGTAAAACCATTTTTNATGCAAAAAAAAAATTGTCATTTCGACGATTCGCAAATATGAGCTCCTCTCTCTGTCTATCTCTAAAAGTTTTGCATCTAAATTTTCATTTTCAAAAACAACTTTGCCAGTTCCACCTTGTTTTCGTAAAACCATTTTTTTTCCAAAAGAATTATTTATGCTGACCTAAGGCCAAAATATGCCAGTCCTTGGGGATGAGAATGCAGATTTGTGTACAGTGTTGTGGAACTACAGTTTATGGTGGGTTCCAAATTACTGGAACGGTTGATCCTTTGTCATGCATTATTTGTGCAACAATTTGCATGTTCCTGTATCAAATCATTTCACAGCCATTTTAAATAGAACAAAGTGCAAATTTTAGAAAAAGATACGGTAAGTAACTATACTCTACAGAGTTATATGTCTGGTATCCGGATCATCAGGTACGCGTAGCAGAAACCATAATTTTAATTTGGGTTAGGAACTGTTTTTGAGTAGTTATGTAGCTTTTGTTGCAAATTTGAGCTAATTTCAATTATAAAATCCCGAGATTTCTGAAAAACTCTGGTGCATTAGTGCACCCATATTTTAACGCCATAGGACCAGATTCGGTTAGGAACTGTTTTTGGGCACTTACCAGAAGCCTATCTTCCAATTTGGGCATAAAAGATACAAAAAATTTCAGAAAAATACTGGTGAGTTTGTTTGGAGCCTTAAAACCCTTTATACCGTTAACAAGCTCCTAATTTTTAGGAAAAAGCATCCTTACTATAGATCCTTTTTTGATATTTCAAAGCAGATTTAAAATATTTGAAAGATTTAAATTTGTTTAATGCCTATGCAAATATTTTTTAACCTTATGCTGTTCCTGCTTTTATCTGATATTAAATCAAAATCTCCATGTTGCGAAAACCCTTTTAAAGGCTTAAAAGAAAACTGTCACTTTAGCGAACATAAGCTGACTTTAATATAGGAGAACGATATCAAGTTTACAAACATTATTAGAATTGATTAAAATATTCAATAATCTAGAGACGAAGAATTGCCGCACACAAACTCGAGAAACGACTTGACAAAAGGGAAACCTAATCCTTTTTTCACAACCGATATTGTTAGGCTCTAATATATTTATCTATCCCTACGGGAAACCTGACTGCATCCTCACATGCTCACGTGTTCCTACCAGGTAGGAAATTGTTAGTTATTTGTGTGGAAAGCTGTAAGGAGTCCATGAGGAAATCGTGAGGACTCTATACATTATTTTACCAAACTAACGGCTCAAAATTAAACAACTTGTGAGGAAACCATGAGAGCACGTCAGTGACCCATGAATATTCTTATTCATCATGGCTTCCTCATTCCTTCCTCACATGCAGCCTTTTTTGATGATAAAATAAATTCAATATTTTTCAAAAATATCAGTAGTTTTCAATCTAAACTTGGTATTATTACTTAATTTTTGCAATTGTGCTTAAAATCACTTAAATTTATCATATCCTTTATAGGATGCCTTGAATATACCTATAGGAGGAAGTCTGGAGAAAACATTGAGGATGTTCTCACGTCCTATTTTACCGTAGGGATACATCTTTTGAGCCATCTCAAAAAGGGTTAAGCTTTTTCATGGGGAAAGTGAAGAAAAATATGTTAACTTTTACCACCCACAATACGTACGTACATAGAAATCAACATAAAACCTATCAAAAATGTAAATTTATTATGATTTCCCTTTGCTTCACCCCTATTTTGTCGCAACATATCAAATGTTGAGCTATAAATTTGAATAATGTATGTGGAAAGGATTTCAATTGAAATAACAATTTATTGACAAGCGTTCGGATTCTCTTCCAGCGGGTTCAGGTTTTTATGTTTCGACTTTTTTATGCTACTAGCACCCATCTAAGCTATTGGGTATGAAATATTTATGTGGAAGACATAAAACATACATAATTTTTAATTCAAACATTCTACCCTTTGATAGAAGAAGAAACTCCTTTTTTCTACCAATCTACCAGACATAAAGCCTTTTTCAGGACTAGCCAACTGGAATAGAATCAAGGATGTCTGAGTATGGTCTTGATAATATTTCAAGTTGTGCTTAAATCATTGAGCTGCATGCTTTTAATCAAAATTAGGACACAGAATACAGAATGCAATTTAGAGATAGATATTTTAGACTGCCCTTATGGCTTGATAAGTAGAGCGTTTGCCTACCAATAAGAAGGGTACGGGTTCAAATCCGATCCGTGACGATTGGATTGACTTGCGTTTTTTCATCGTTGTTGAGAAGGCAGATTGCTTTGTGTGTGCTATTATAAATGAATAATAGGGTAAAAAAGGTGATTTCCAACTTATATCGTCAGGCCATGCTATCAAAAATATACTTGCTGATAAAACATAAGTACCTATGGAATAGAAGGCGTTCGAATGGCGTTCATGTCGATGAGGTTAGTCAGTTTCCTCGCAACAAAAATTGAACATGACTTAATGGACTCACTGAAATGGGTAACTCATTAGTACATATAACTATTAAAGTTGTGGTGGTTCGGAATCCACTATAAGCTGTAGGTCCACTAATACTTAGAAAGTTCTCTGAAATATGAGGACTCGCCTGGTCCCTTTAGAGTACTATAAGCTTTATTATTATTATTTTTAGCGTGGCGTACTGCAAAGTTTGAAGAAATAACAGCAAGGTCGTTCACAGGGGGTTTTTCTACAAAGCTTAAAATCCGTTCGAGTTATTCCAGGCTCCAGACTCACAAAAGGTGATATCACTAAAAGTGACATTATGCCTTCATGAACATTTTAGGATCAAGAAAATCGGTTGATATAAAGAATTTTTCTAAAACTACACTCATGGCATCAATACGCTGCCTGCAATATTCCTTTAGTATTACTGGCATGCCCAAAGTGGATTTTGAACTGTTTGACATTCTTGATGATTAATTATCAGTAGTTGAGGCAAAGAAAATAGGTCTGGAATGGCATTTCAAAAATCGGCAGCTTTTGGTTGAAATTCAAATGGTGAAAAGAGGAAACGTTGACTGCATCGAAAAGTAGGGAAAACATTGCTTGGCCAAGTTATCTGGTCTGTCTTTTGGATAGAGTAGGCTGGAGAATATACTTAGGTGAGGAACTAAAACTGACTTAAGAATGCTTGGCTTAGATGCCAGAGATACTTATGCTCCTTGTGTTGTGTAATTAGCTTTCTTGACTGGCGCGGTTTGCAAAGTTTAGTCAGTTTTTGAAGAGAAATTTTGGTTTACGGTCCAGACAGAGCGAATTTCATCCCAAAGGAATAAACTAAATACATCACGAAGCAGTGATACTTACCGTACCCAATTCTTGGGGTGGGACCGATGCACACATGCAGAGAATATTTAAAATACTGAAATTTTTAGATACTGTATCGTTAAAAAATAGTAATATACTGTTAACTGAAATTAATAGTTCGGAACATGGTTTTTATTCAAAACGCGTAAATACAAGTTTCAGTTCACTTATCTATCCAATAAATATTAATCTTAGGTAAGACAAATTTTTAGATAATTTATCTAAAATTTTCAGTTAAAGGCGGTTAACTGAAATTTTAGATCAAATCAGTGAACTAATAAAATTCAATTTTGTTCTGTTTTCAGATAAATGATCTTATTTTTAGTTTACAAAATTTTCTGTGTGGTTTGTCCCTTTCATCAATTTTGTGGGTTGTTGTTTTTGTTTGTTTTTGATCAGATGAACCGTACTATATACGTTGGGGTAAAATTCATGTAATTCAATGCAGAGTTAAAACTTGACCTTGAATTAAAAAAAGTAAATAATAAAAATAATTGTGTTTCCAAAGCACATATTATGACTTATGATACGTATAACTTTCATACTTTATCATAGAATAGTTACAATAGCACTGGAATATAAAACTTTGTAGTTATTGGTGCACTTTATAATACAGTTCGTGTTGAAGAGCTTTTCTCTCCTCTTCAGGCGATAATTCTGATTGATGGTACTGTAAATCTTCGCATATAATCACATAGCACCAGAGAAGAGGAATATTAAAGCAAGCAAAACTTGTAGGGAATGGCAAAAGCTTCTGAACTATACTTCTAAATTAGGTTGAGATTGGCTTAAGGGTTAGAATCTCAAGATTTAATCAGCTCGTTTTCCACCAATTTTTTTTTTCATCACAATATTTCAACTAGTTTGGCCACAAATCAACCGATATCGGGATCTCTATGCAATTCTTAACCTAGAAAAATTAAAACGTGTTTTGAAGAAGTCTGGGGTTTGGATTTGTGATGATAGTAAGACTTTTGGTTGTCCAGAAGTGAAATAAAGAACAATATAAAAACTTAGGAAACCACAAAGAGGATTATAGCTTTTCTTCTTTATTTCCGTATATTTTTACCATGTTGTTTTTGCTTTGCAAAAAAAAAATTAAATTGTGCAATTGTGAAGTCTGAGTATCTTAAAGTTATTCGAGAATATACGATCAATAATCCGTGCTAGGAATGAAAAGGTAAGTTTTTCACTGTTTTATTTTGTTTATTTATCAACGTAATCTGCTTTAAGTTCAATAAACTTTTCCCAATGTTTCTGCCATTTTTTTAAACCCTCCAATAAATACGATTTGTCAAACTCTTCAAAATACGCTTCTATCTCGACGATAACCTCCTCGTTTGAGCTGAGTCTTTTTGTCCCGAGCCACGTTTTAATGATGGGGAACAGACAGAATTCGCAAGGAGCCAAGTCGGACGAGTGCGATGGTTGCGGCGGCTATTCGTAGCGCAGCCCATAAGAAAATAAAGCCGTACTTTTCGCATACTACCCCCATACTACACATGAAAATGCTGCAGTATGCGGGTAGTATGTGAACAGTACGGTTTTATTTTCTTATGGGAGATGATCCAATTTGGCCGTGACAATCCTGGATGAATGTGCTAGCACGTTTAAGTGGTGAAACAGCACTGTTTTCTTAGCCAAATGGGCCGAGTCTAATATAATTTTGTATCGAATCGGTCCAATAATTCACTGTAGTACTGCTCCGTGATCGCCGTGCTTCCTTTCTGAAAAAGTCCATCAGGATTATTCCCTTTGAATCCCAAAAATTCATGACCATGACCTTTTCGGTCGATGGGACAGTCTTTGCCTTCTTTGGAGCAGATTCACCCCAAAAAGTCCATTGTTTTGACTGGCACTTGGTTTCTGGCGTATAATGATGGACCCAGGTTTCATCAACGGTGCCGACTCGATGCAAAAACACCTGCAAATTTCACTTAAAGAGGCTCAAACACTGCTTCGACATTGACAGCCGTATCTGCTTGTTGTCCACCGTAAACAATCACGGTACGACTCGCTTCCGGCCTCTGCTACTTCGTGCATTTTCGTGAAAAAATTTAAACATAAAAATACTTTTCCATTATCAGTCCTGGTTAGTTTTTTACCGCTTTTGTGCTCAAACCCAAGCCTTATGAAAAATATTTGCATTTGAAGTGCTACACAAGCCTGAGGTCTTAAAATAGGTGCGAAAAATTATTTTTTTCTAAAAATATTTTTCTAGTGTGACAACTGTAAATTTTTTTTTATCTAGTTACAACACTGATAATTCTGGAAACTAAAATTTTAGTTCATTTCACCGAAATCCAGGCAATAGTCTCTACAGTAACCCTCCATTGATTGCAACCCCTAAAAAATTTTTGGGGTTGCAATAACTGGAGT
>JXPH01005406.1:0-13222 GCA_001014845.1 Mochlonyx cinctipes | reverse complement strand
TGTTTCTGGACATTTTACTTTTCATTGTCTTTGTTTTGGTATTTTAACCAATTTGGCCCCCTGAACAACTTTGGGAAGACTCCAATCTTCTAAAATGTCGTTGAACAATGTTATGATCAGAATCTCGAACCGGAGTGTTCGGATAAGCGAGAGCATTCAGAATTGAGATTGGACCGTAAATCACACATTTCTTGATAAAATCTTTTAAAATTCTGGCCGAGATTATTAATAAGTACCCATCTTTAGCCCAACTGGATAAGGCTTCTATGGGCTCCCTTTTTATGAGAACATTTTTATACCAAAAGTGAATTTTTATACTTAAACGTAGGAAACCACAAAATTAATTATGTAACTTTTCATCACATTTAATCTAGCGTTGTGATAGAAACTAGATTTAGACTTCAACAAAGATGAGATGTGCAAATTTTGAAGAGGATCGGAAGAGTATTTACAGAGTTACTCAAGTAGCACCAGGAATGGATGATATTATACCAAATTTAACATAGGAACTGTTCTTGGATACTAACTGAAAGCTTATATTTCAGCTCATTTCGATAGAACTGTAAANGAAGAGGATCGGAAGAGTATTTACAGAGTTACTCAAGTAGCACCAGGAATGGATGATATTATACCAAATTTAACATAGGAACTGTTCTTGGATACTAACTGAAAGCTTATATTTCAGCTCATTTCGATAGAACTGTAAAAATTCTGGATGTGGACAGTACCTAGAAGCCTTCATATCCGGATGTCCTAGGATAAACCTTTTTTAGGAATTGTTCTTGGATACTTACCAAAAGCTTATATTCCAAATTTGAGCTCATTCCGATCACGGGAACTCAAGCATTTTTGAAGATCCTGGTTCTTAGGAGCCCCCAGATCCCAACGTCCGAGGGTCAAGCTTTTTTATGAACTGTTCTTAGATACATAATACACAATGATGAATGGGGTGACATTATAGCAACCGCTAGGACTCGAACGAGATGGAAAAATACTATTGACTGGCTGTGCCCCACAAGGGACCATAGGCCTTAACTAACTTACTTAGATACACATCAAAAGCTTATATTCCCGATTTGAGCCAATTTCGATCACTAGAACTCGAGAATTCTGGAAGTTCCTGGTACACAGGAGCCCGTAGATGGCGATGTCCCGGGGTCAAACTTTTATAGGAACAGTACTTGGGCACTTACCATAAGATTATGCTCCAAATTTGAGCTCATTTCGATCATTAGAACTCAAGATTTCTATATAATTCTGGTGAGTTTGACCCCATGACCCCCAGACCCCTTGGCCCGATTTGGAAAAAGCCTCCACACGAAATTTCAGCCAAATCGGTTGAGCATTACGTGAGTTATCGAGGACACAGACAAACGACGACGACAGACAGACAGACACACACACAGACATTTTATCTTTTTATTTTTTAAAATAAGGAGCGGAGAAGTAGAAAAAAAAGAAGTTAAAGTCATCGAGCCAGATCAGTCTGGACCTTTTAAACTTCAATGCAACTTTTGGCAGGTGGTGCTAGAAGAATTTCTCAAAACGGTTAATTAGGGACCATCCTACTGCATATGTACGAATAAAACCGCACCAGTTTATTAAAATATTTCATTGAATTTCAGCAGAAATCGTAAATTTGACGATGATCGTAAATTCACTTTTAATGTCTTTTCTAATGGCTTTTAAGAAACACAAAATCAAAAATAGATCCGTTTCAATAACTTAGAAAACGAAAATAAAATAAGATCAAAATGTTTACTCAGATTTTACACCTAATATTCGGGTAAACCAAATATTAGCAACAATAAATTGTTGGCGTGTTTTCTTCTCTGTAAAATATTTCAAATCTTCTACTTCTCGGGGCAATACCCCTACATTATTAATGGGTCTTAAAAACACTAAATTGATTAAGTGTTTCTTGCTGTCGTCAAAACATTGGCAACTTTCCCAATTTCTGAAACCTTTTAAATTTTTCATGCGTCACATATATGAAAATTATCGTCTAAACCAATAATATCTGGGAAATTTATGGTTCAAATAAAAAATTAAACACAAAATTGACCCAAAAAAATAAGCAATTTTTTAAATATGTTTTCTGCGTTTTGAATATAATATTTTTTATTCACTTTCCTTCCATTTTGTCTAGTGGTCACGGTCACGGTAGAAAAGGATCTTTCAACAGCAAATTTAATTAAGTCAGACCAAAAATTAAGCACAAGCTCCATGCTGAAAAAATGCTAGAAATAAGCATTATTTCTAGCATATTTTCAGCATAGTAATAATAATAATAAGACCTAGAGCACCGTATTGGAACCAGGCGAGTTCTTATATTTCAGATAACTTTTAAGGTATTAGTGGACCTACAGCTTATAGTGGATTCCAAACCACCACAACTTTAATGATTATGCTTATAAGTTACCAGTTCATTCAAATCATGTCCAAACTGACTAACCTCTTCGAAATGAATGACATTCGAACGCCTTCTATCCCATATTTAAGTTTTTGCTGCAAGTATATTTTTGATAGCTTGGCTGTGTAGTATGTTCTATTTTTAGAAATATCGATAATGCAAATTTATGACAAACTAAAAATCAATACTCTAATTCAATTGAACACAGTAGCAGCCGCCAGGAATCGAACCCTAGTGGATATAGGCTAGCATGCTAAACACTCCCGCTCGCCGTATTAAAATCAAAAAGTGGCTAAAGTTGTCTGCTTCATTTCTCGCAACACTTTGGGTCACTTTGGAAACATTTCAGGAGACGTTCTGCACAGTTTGGCTGACAGTCGGAACACTTCTTGCAATCTTTGAAACTCCTTCAGTGACTTCCGAAACACTTTGGGTGACCTTTGGAATACCTCGAATGAGATTTAGAACACCACGTAGTTAACGCAACCATTTGAGTCGCTTTTGGAATACTGGATGACTTTTGGGTCACTTTCGGAACATTTCTCGTGTTCGTTTCGTTCACACTAAAATATTCTGACATTTGCTCGTAAAGCTTTAAAACGAATTCCTTCGTTTTACAATCTGATACGAATTTTTTGTATTCCGTAACGAAGTGCGAGAACCGAAAAATTCGTATTAAGATTTCCATATCAAATTTGTTTCCTTTATATCTGATTTTGCATCATGGCTTTCGAAGTGCTCTGTGGCTCAATGTATAGCTCAGTCACAATTTGCGTGTAAAAGTCTAATTTTTATATGTTTTTACTACTTTTTACAACAAGAAAAAGATTATGTCCAAGGCCATTTTTGTTCTTTTTTAATAATAATGATAACATTTTGCTAATTTAATTAATAATTTAATGATTTTTCAATAAGTTTTATTCATTTCTAAAAGATTTATGTCACACTTTGGTAGCTTTCCTATATTTTTCAATAAATAACTGGGCCCTGTAGAGTTCGTGTAACTTCGGAATACTTTGGGTCACCTTTAGAAAACTTTTCCTTAGGAACTTTTTGGGTGACTCTGGAAACTCTCTAGGTAGCCTTTGGAAAACTTCGGATCATATTCGGAACCCTTCGGATAACCTTCGGAACACCCTCTCTCGCTTTTGAAACAACTCGACTGTCGGATGACCTTCGGCGTACCTCGTATTACCTTTGGAACATTTCTGGTCTTCTGCGGTTGACATCGGATAACCTACGGCACACTTCATATGCTATTAGGAATACTTCAGCTGACTTTAGACATACGAGGGGTGGCTTTCGCTTCAGATAATATTATGGACACTTTGAGTGACCATCGAAACACTTCAGATGACCTTCGGCAGATTTCGGATGACTTTTGACACATTTAAAATTGATGAAAGGTCTTAACCAAAATGTGACTTCGAGATTTTTAGAAACTTCCTATACCAAGTTTCCACTAGAAGATAATTGAAAAGCCCTCTGGAGTACTTAAGTTACCACTTTTGTCCAAATTCAGATTTGATTCAACTTCCTTACCAAATTTCCAGGCCGTAACTCGAATTTCAAATTTTTAGAAATCTTTTATTCAAAGTGTCCCATATGGTGCCCTGTAGACAACCCGAAAGTCTTCTGGATGACCTAAATCGCAACTTTCTTCTAATTTCAGTTTACTACAAGGTCTTAACCAAAATATCAGGCCAACCCTAAATTGCAGATTTTTATAATTTTTATATGCAAAGTCCCGATGGACGAATTTGAACTATTACGATTGTCTTCGGGGATGAACATGTGTAAAAGTGGGTCAAAAAAAGATTATAAAATTTAAGAAATACCCTTATTTTTCGAAGGATTTAAATATTCCTCAAAAAAACCGCTTAAAGCTGAAATATTCTTAATTTCAGCTTTTCTTTCTTTCTCCCATCATATATATTGATTAAAAATAAGAGCTAATGTACGAGGTATGTTCAAAACAAGGCGATTTTTCAAATTACTGGCTGCGTACTATCGATTGTTTTTTGCTTTAATATGTTGGTACACATGTTCCCAACATATGTTGACATGATTAGCCATTTTGCATTTTAGTTTGTTTTTGACAGATATAAAGATTAGACGTGTTTTAGTAAGTTCGGTGATTTTTTGAATTTTGAAAAAAATAAATCAAAAATTTTGGATTAAATTTTGTGTTATAGATAAAATAAAGTGCTTCAACGCACTTAAGATATGACTGTGGCATTTTGCGATTCTACTTTGAGCAAAAAAAATGTTTCAAAGAAGGCCGAGGAGATATTAATGACAATGCCCACCCTGGACGTCACAGCACGTCAACAGCCGATGAAAACGTTGTACTGCTTCAACGTTCAAGAACATTATTATGGAGAATCGTCGAGAGAGAGACTATTAGAGAAGTTGCTGAGGATGTTGACATATCGGTTGGCTCATGCTATGCAATTTCTTTCAAATGTTTTGGGGATGAAACGTGTGGCAGCGAAGTTTGTTCCGAAATTGCAAAATTGCAATTTTAGCTAAAATTGATAGGTTCGTGATTTTTTCACCAATAACAACACCGTAATCATGCCACAGCCACCATATTCACCGGATTTGCCCCCCTGCGACTTTTTCCTGAACTGTTAACACCCATAAAAGGATGGCGTTTGGCCACGATTTTTTAATAATTTTAAGAAGAGAGCGCTGGCACAAGTGTATATTATATCTGACAGGGATTACTTTGAAGGGGACAAACATCACATTTTGTAAAATTTTAAAAACGGAAAAAGTTGCTTTAAATGGTCTGAAACGCGAAAACAAATGTCTGTATGTGTCCGTCTGTTTTTTTTGTTTCANTTGATTAGCAGAAATATTCATATGATTATTTTCTATCTCCCACTCCCCATCCTTTCAATGCATGATATTTATGCTATTCTACTCTACAATCTTTTAAAACTGAAATGAGGAATTTATTAATTCAAATTTTTTTTTTTTTTTTTTTTTTTTTTTTTCGCAATAAGCTCAAATTTTGATCAAAATCTTGCGGTAAGTTTCCAGGATCAGTTCTTTAAAAAGTTTGACCCTGGGACATCGGGATCTGGGGGCTCCTAGGTACCAGGAACTTTCACTTTTTGCACGGGGTCTGCTAGTTCCCATACAAACACATCAGAATTTTCCAGAAATCTTGAGTTCTAATGATCGGAATGAGCTCAAATTTCGAACATATTTTGGTAAGTATCCACGAACAATTCCTAAAAAAGATTGACCCTAGGACATCGGGAACAGAGAGCTTCAATGAACCAGGGACTTCCAGAATTCTTGAGTTTTGGTGATCCGAATGAGCTCAAATTTGGAATATAAGCTTTTTTTGGGTTCGAAAGAACAGTTTCCATGCCAAGTTTAGGATAATTCCTTGTGCTGCTTTCGGTTACAAGAGTTTGGAAGTCATTTTGAAGAACAAATCCAGTTCCTATAAAAATAACTGCCAATAGTTAGGATCAATCCAAAAATCTAACTTTCCTTTGAAACTTTTCCGAAGTCGGAGGAGGACAAAGTGTTGAAGAGTCTTTTGATATGCAAAGAAGTATGTATCAACAGAAGGAGGAGTCCACAAATTCAATGCCAGCCAGACTTTGGTAGCCAAAAACACACATTTCTGCACCATGCAAATATTTAAAATGTAAAATAAAATATGAAAAATTCAATATTATAAATATTTTTTTTGATGTTTACACATTTGGCTTAACAATAATTATCTGTTTGTGTGTTTATAAATTTTTGTTTGTTGTAATAAAAATGAAAATAATAAAAAAAAGTTTGATGAAAAAATCGTTAAAAACTGAGTTTTCATGACTCTCGCTTGAAAGAATATCAAAGTGAAAATATTTTTATCGCCTGTTTACAAATTATTATTTTATGTCTTATTAAATATTACTACATTTTATTTTCCCATAAGAAAATGGATTCGAAAATTAACCTTTGGAATGTGCTTTGCTGTCCGACGGGTTTAATGCGTGGCCATAAAATGAGAATTTATTTTCATTAAGGTTAGCCAGGCGCCAAGTTTTTATTTTCTAATCTCAATTTAGTTTAGTTTATGTACTACAAAGAGTTGAATTGAATTTGAATAAAATTTAGAACAAAATTTTAAATCCATTTTTTTGCTCAATATGATGAGAATCTCACGATCAGCACCCATACTCCACAATGTATCAATAGGTTTGCCGAAGTATACATAAACATATAATTTTCATCTTATAAAAAAATACTCTAAAACTATTATTTTGTACACAATAATAACAAAAAACATAAAATCTTGATAATTTAATGCAAGCCTTCCACATAAACAAAACATATTTTGATTTGGGTCACCAATATGGGAACAATTCACCCATTTCTTTAAGTAGATGAAGAAAAACAAACATAATAATAGAATAGCGAGATCGTAACTGAAAAAATAATGTCCTTTGTATCCTGAATTTTAGAGTAACAATAAAGTATCATAACAACATATTTAACCGATGCACCACTATTTCAAAGGGATTTCTCATTTTCACGATAAGATCCAGCTGAATAAGCATGCATGCATGGGAGAGAGATTACATCATTTTATTATATTTCAAACCATTAAGCAGGCACACCCAAATAAATAGAAAAATGTCGCAAAAATCTTTTCATTAAATAAATTGTTCGTCAAGGGGTTTCTCTATTCTTCCTCTCCATTTTTCTTGGGTTTATCTCCGCATTCAGCTACTTAACGTTTCTTTTAGCCGATTTCAAATTCATACGATGAAGGAGAATTATCTTAAATCTTAAAAATAAATAGACAGACAAAGGTAATGTTTATGTACATCTCAACATAAGTATGTTAAACGAAATGAATGAGTGATTTTTCATAATGGGAATGCTGATTTGACAAAATTTGTGCATTATTTATTTAGGAAGATCTACATCAAAATGACGCAGTTCTTGTCGGTAATGCCAAATCAAATTATTTTGACTTTTTTTAGATACAGCTGGATGTAGAAAAAGTTATTGAATCAAAAGGATAGGCTTATTTTACCACACATGCCGAGAAATGCACATTGCACATTTGCAACTACTAATCTATGACATTTATGCTTTCTAATACTGTATTGGTCAATTTGACCCATAACTACCATATATAAATATAAAAATTTATTGTGGCTCCACTATAGCGTGATTTTGATACACTTGGTCATATGAAAGAAGTTATTTAGACAGTTGGCCGAATCATTATAAAAATGTTTGGGACATTTGACCAAAATAGGAAACAAATATGATCTTGCGACATTTCGACGAAATAGAAAATAATTGCATACAAAAAATCTTTGAAAATCGGGTGCATTCCATGGGATTTTTTAATTCTCGGCAAAAGTAACTTTCTTTCACTAAATTTCATAATAAAGTTGAGAAAAATGGTGCATTGTGTGCAATAATGTTAGTTTTACTATATCTTTATCACCATGGTTGTTAAAAGGTGCATCGATTGTTGTAGCACAATTTATAGTTCCAACTTTGGTGTGATTTGAAACTCGCAAATTCAGTGGGCTGAATAATATTGATAAAATTATTCAACAATTATTTGATGCACCTTTTAACAGCCATGATAATCATTAAAAAATTCACAAGAAAAAGGGTGCATTATGTGGGGTTTTTGTATTATCATCAAAAAATAACTTTCTTTAACTAATTAATAATCAATTTAAGAAGAAAGGGTGCATGTGTGCAATAATATTAATTTAACTGTATCGTAAGCATCCAAAAAAAGTCTTTGAAAAAAGAGTGCATTATGTGGGATTTTTTAATTGTAGCAAAAATTAACTTTCTTTAACTAAAATTCGTAATCAATTTAAGAAAAAAAGATTGCAATGTGTGTAATAATATTAATTTTGCTGTATCGCAATCACTGAAAAAATAATTTGAAAAAAAGGGTGCATTATGCGGGGTTTTTGAATCAAAAATAAGTTATAAATTTATTAATTTTTATTTCGGCCAAGTGTCCCAAATGATTTTTTATGATTCGGCCAAATTTCAAAACTCGAAAAAAAAAATCGGCCATATGTGCCAAAACCACTTTAGCGTTTACAGATTTTTTTTTTGTATTCCGGTCCCATCAAACAGTGGGTGAAGTCTGCGTCTTTACAAAGGCGTCTGTGCGTCTAGGACGCCACATAGACGGTTGTCAAGTAATATGCCCAAAATGCCCGTCCATGCGCTGGACGCAATAGACGCTGGCGTCTACATGAGACACCTGAAAATAGGATCCTCACATTTTCAGTTGTCTCGAGTGACTATCTTTCTACTAGACGCAAGTGTTTTACATATTCAAGACCCTCAAAATTGAACAAAAGTATCTGGGTTTTCTAGACCAAATCGTCTTGACACAAATTGGTCACAATAATTTAGATAAACTGTGTGTAGACTCAAAAATTCGGGTTTTCGTTCGTGGATTTCTAGGATGTTCGTCTATCTTTTTACAGTCCTTCTCGACGAAAGTTTTGTTTATGTTTTCGTAGACTTCTGGGATCAAAGCACCGCCTGCCGAACAGCAAACAAAGACGTTATCCAAAACTCCATCCAGAGCACGCACATGTCTCTCACATATTCTCTATATATTTCGTTTCAACACTGGCGTCCTATTTTGTGGATGCCCGAAAAACGTTGCGTCATGTTCAAGTCGCATGTAGTCTTCTTACAGTCCTTCTAGACTGACGTTTTTCTATGTTATTGCATACTTCTGGGATCAAACCACCATGTTCCGCACAGCAAGCAAAGACGTTATCTAATACTCCATCCAGTGCACGCACATGTCACTCGCATATTCTCAATATATTCCGTCCCGGCACTGGCGTTCTATTTTGTGGACGTTTCGTACAAGTCAGTATTGTGAGCTAGACGCAGACAAGTCTCAGACGTCCACAAACGAATCCTAATCCTATTTTGTAGACGCCCGAAACGCATTGGGTCGCGTTCAAGTCGCATGTATTCTTTTTACAGTCCTTCTAGAATGATGTTTTTTTATGTTTTTGCAGACTTGTGGGATCGAACCACCGCTTTCCAAACTGCAATCAACGATGCTATCTAATACTCTATACAGTGCACGCACATGTCTCTCGCATATATTCTGTCCCAGCCCTGCTTACGCGAACAAAATGGCGTCCGTCCGCGAACAAGGATGCAGGAGTCAACTTTGCAGCAAAAATTGGTTGAAAATAATTCCGTCTTTTTTAAATATTTTTCTAGACACGGGCGTCAACTTTGAGACCATGTTGTGACTAGTAACAAGTAAAATCCTAAAAGTAAAGTATGGTACTCTTGCAACACTTTCTGTCAATCGCCCAAAATTACATGTCAAGCGTCGCCCAAACAAGAATTAATTTTTTTTTTTTCATGAAAAGTGATTATAGTAAAATGATATTTTGACAAGCTTTGCCAGATTTCATTTTGGTTATTCTGTATCATTCAGTGCAACCTTTTTTCATTTTTTCAGATGGCAATACTTTACTTTTAGGATTTTAGTAACAAGAGACATATTGAGTAAGCCGCATGCAAAAGTATTTCCCAACTAAATGCCTTAATCGTTTCCTTGACCAGTATCCTGGGTATGATGGTGCATTAACATGAAGTAAAATCACATTGTGTTGCCTTTTTTGATATTTTGGTCGTTTTTCATGCAAAACTTGATTCAAATCGATAATTTTTTGTTGGTAGCGTTCAGTAATAATGGTTTTTCCAGGTTTTAGCAGCTCATAATAGATCACACCAAACACAAGGCATTGTTTTCCGTCCATAGCGATTTGGCCAGTCGATGTCGATAGTTCGCCTCAAAACTGAACTTTTACGCTTAGGATTCTTTAAGTATATAAATATCTCATCGCCAGTCACAGTTCGACGGAGAAATGACTTACTTTTGTGCCTGGTGAGCAGCTGTCTTTCATTCAGATCATGTGGAACCCATTTCCCACCTTCTAGGTCCTTACTTCCCATGGCTTTCAAACATATGGCGATGACTGCTCTTGTCACATTTAATTGAGCCGCAAGTTGTTGTTGCGTTTGAGCGTCATCCTCATCCAACAGTGGTTACAGTTCGCTGTCTTCAAATTTCTTCGGTGGTTTTCCACGCTCGTCATTTCTCATGCCAAAATCGCAACTTTTAAATATTTTAAACCACTCAAAGCACTGTGATTTACCAAGAACATGCTCACGGTAAGCTTCAAAACGCATTCGATGTGATTCTGTTGCAGTTTTCTTCAAATGGTAACAAAAATCAATGCTGTCGGCAAATCGTAGTTTCCAGGCACAAAGTTCAATTTTTTCAACGCTCTTAAAACTATGCTATTGTATGCAATTCAATACATATGAAGTTGAAAATCTTTATCTTACTTACTTACTTGTTTAAGGGCCTATGGTGCCCAAGACAGGACACAGCCGATCAATAGTCCTATCCTATTCAATCTCATTCGGTTTCTTGCGGTTGGTATTACGTCACCCCATTCATCGTTGCGTACACTCAACTCTTATTTAAGGGAATGGTGCCAAGTGTGGCGTAATCTGCCTTCCCGCAGAACTCCAAAGCTTTTTTTGCTATAGATCTGGGTTGGACCTCGTCGTGGCACGTGGCCGATCCATCTAAATTTACGGTGCATGAATTCTATCTCCATACTGGTCATACCACATTGCTGCCATAATTCAGTATTAGTAATCGATCGAGGCCATCTTATCCGAAAGATTTGCCGCAGACATCGATTGACAAATGTCTGAATTTTATTGGTGACTGAATCAGTCACTTTCCAATTCTCGGATGCGTACAGCAGTGTGGATAGTAAAAGGCTTCGAAATAGTCCAAGCTGAGTGTTTTTTGATATAAAGGCCTGAGCGCCAGATGTTATTTAGCGCACAAAATCTTCCTTCCATTGTCAATCTTTATCAGGTGCAATCAATTGTATTGTTTATGCTCCTTTGTCATTTCATTATTTCTGCAACCATCTGCATTTATTCTGTATCCAATCATTTCGCATCAGCCTTAAGGAATAGTTGAGTCTGTGCACAATTTCCATACTGGGTTATTAAAGTGGGTTTTAAAACAAGGGAATAAAGTCATGTGCCTGTTTTTCGCTTGCCGCATCTCAATTCTTATTCAGTTTGTGGATTTAATAAATTAAATCAAATTTATTAGATAAATAAACAAGCTTTTTATACAATATGTCAACACAAAACCCTCTTTGAATTTTAACAATTTATAGATGTTTGGTATGCTGAATTTGCGGAGAGTGAATAAGAAAGGAACATAAAAGGAGCAACCGAAATATATATCCCGTATGTTTTCGGCTCACAAAAGGATCACAAGAGAAATTTAAATTTTCTTTTCTCTCACCACCCATTCATTATTTCAGTTGTAGATTTTTCCCGGTTCGTTTCGTTGTCACATTTTATTCCCATTCACACAAATGCGTAAGTCGTGATGAGATCAAAATAAAATTGTAACTAAAATTCAATTCAAACTATGCATATTATTTGTTTTCAATATCAACCTTCCAACCTTCCCCATATAATCCTACAGTAAGGTATAGAGTAACTATATGACGAGAGTGTTTGTCGCCTGTAGTAAACATGAAATATATTTTAGTTTGAATAAATATATGTACGAGGGATTTTATTAAGGGGTGAACCAAAACAAGACCCTTAAGCCCACAACTGCGCCCAGCAGTTTGACCGAAAATATTCATACAAATATAAATTTAATCCAAAAACACACACACTACAGTGAAAAAGGAGAAGCATCTATTTTTGGGGTACATTTTTGTGGGATTATAGGTGGAGAATTCAATTTAGGATTCATTTGAAGCGATTTGATTTGTTTGATTTTTCATTCGTTTTATCAGAGTGGACTTTTGAATGTCTGCGTCTTGTTAAAATGTTGAAATTGATTTGTCGATAAAAAAGATTTTTTTATCTTATATAAGATGCAATCATCAAAATTATATTGGGTCTTTAAGTTAAAAACCGGATTTTTTCTAAGGAAATTTGAGCGCTTATTAAAGAAAATCTTGTACAATTCTGTTATTCAAAGTATTGTCCATCGGAAGTTACAACATTTCCCCATCTTTTTGGCACTTTGTGTATGCCATCTCAAAAAACCGGTCATCTTTTGAATCAAAGAACGAATCGCCTTGGACTGAAGTGAAGCGTATTCCGGAAAATTCTTTTAGCATCGATCGAAAGATATGGTAGTCAGAAGGCGCCAAGTCTGGAGCTGGACTGTATGGCGGGTGGGGTAGAACTTCCCTTCCGCTATTTTCCAAATAGTTTTTATGTCAATAATTTGCTACAGCGCATGCACAAGTGTTGACATCTAGTATTAAATTCCGGTTTTTAAGTTATAGACCCAATGTTGTCTACAAAATAAATTTCTTATGGGCTAGGAGAAGCCAAATACCATCAATATTAAAATATCCAGAAGCTTATATTCCAAATTTGAGCTGATTCCAAATACCAGAACTCGAGAGTTCTGGAAGTGACCGGTACCTAAGAGCCTTCGATGTCCTAGGGCCAGACTGTTTTATGAACTGTCTCTTGATACTTACCTAAAGCTTATATTCCAAATCTTAGTTCATTCCGATCACTAAACTAGACCAAGTTTAATCAAAATCGGTTGAGACCTACCTGAGTTATCGACCAGACAACATACATACGTGCCGACACGCACCAAAAAATATTCTGATTTACGCGTTTCAAACTAAATGGAGCAACTTTTGAGAGGACATAAAGAATTCTATTTTTGTTATTTTTCCGAGG
>JXPH01005403.1:4134-14167 GCA_001014845.1 Mochlonyx cinctipes | reverse complement strand
AATATCATCCATTCCTGGTGCTTCCAATTACCAGACTTTCTTGGATAACTCTGTAAATACTTTTCCGATCCTCTTCAAAATTTGCACATATCATCTTTGTCGAAGTCTGAATCTAGTTCCTATCACAAAATATACAATAAATATGATGAAAAGCTACATAATCCACTTTGTGGTTTCCTACGTTTTTGACTTGCATTTGAAATTATCTTTCTTTTGATACCATGGAAAGGTAATGAAAAGGGTTTTTGTATTAATGTCCTTTTAAATTTTTTCAGAAATTTTGGATGTCCTTTTTGACATATGAAGGATCAAATGAAATAAAAATAGTGGTGAAGTTTTGGAAAAATTAAGCTTCGGCCACTAAAATAACCAGAACTTCAAAACTTATAAATATTTATTGAAATCCAAATATTTATTTTATTGAAATATAGACAAGATTGAGAGTCTTAATTTTGAGGCAATTCAAAATTCAGCAAAATTCTGGCTAAACTTTTTGAGTTTGCTTACAGTTTTCTTACAATTTTAAAATAGTTATAACTCGAGAACAGTGCAAGATACAAAAATCATTCAACGATAATTTTGGCTTAGTTTTATCCATTCGATCGACCCATGTAGGTTTTTTTTTAAATTTGGAGCTCTTTTCATATGTGGTCCTAGAACCTGGACCTAGAGTGGTCATAACTCGCAAGAAGAAACGGATACGATTTTTCTTATTACATATCTATGTCGAGGGAACTTTCAGCTTTCCGCAAACATATGGCTTTGCTTTGGAACATCTTAGTTGCATAAATTTTGTTCAAGCGAATCGTGTCTGATATTAGGTTTAATATTTTTCCTTTTGGGTGTAGGAAAATACAAGAATACCAGATTTGATTTTGATGTTCGTTTTACCTGCCTATTGACTGCCTTGGTAACTTGATAGGTAGGACGTTTGCTTATCCCACAAGGGTGTGCGTGTGTGGGTTCAAATCCGACCTGTGGCGATCATATTAACTAACGTTTTTTCATCGTTGTCGAGAAGGTAAACTACTTTTTGTGCGCTATTATTAATGAATAATAGGGTAAACAAGGTAATTTCCGACATCTATCGTTCGAGCCAGGCTATCAAAAATATACTTGCTGTATAAAGTTTAAACATAGGACAGAAGGCATTCGAATGGCGTTCATGTCGAAGAGGTTAGTCAGTTTCCTTGCAGGAAAAAATTGAACACATCTTTATGGGCTCAATGAACTGGTAACTCATCAGCATAACCATTTAAGTTGTAGTGGTTCGGAATCTACTGTAAGCTGTAGGTCCACTTATAACTAGAAATTTCTCTGAAATATGTGGACTCGCCTGGTCCCAGTAGGGACTATAGGCCTTATTTGTATATTATGTACCTGCATATTAGTGAAGGAAGTCACTATTTAGACAGCAAATTTCGGTCCCTATAAATCTAGTGGTAAGACTCCAAAAACACATTTTAACGTTCTTTCAGAATTAATGAGTTTTGAATTGAATCTTTCTATATCAGAGTTATAATTGCAAATTTATTTACCAGCAAAACACTCCCCTCACCTAACTTGATTTTATTTTCCACAATCTATCACAAAACGATTTGATTCCAAATTGATTGACATTTTATTTCTCGGAAAACGACAAATTAGATTCGAACTATGTATTGTATCTTTTTATTCTTTTCATCGATATATTATTAAATCATGAATGAATTAAGAGACAAATATGTATGTTGATACATTGATTTATGTAAAAAAACGTAGGAAACCACAAAGTGGATTATATAGCTTTTCTTTTTTATTTATTTTATATATTATGATGTAGGAACTGGAGTTAAACATGGAAGAAGATCATATTTATAATTATTTAAAAGGTTTGGAAACGAATTTACAGAGTTATTCAAGAAAGTCTGGTAATTAGAAGCGCCAGGAATGGATGATTTTATCCTAAATTCAGCGTAGGACCTGTTTTTGAACGCTCATATTTCAAATTTGAGCTCATTCCAATCACTAGAACTTGAGAGTTGTAGGAGTTACTGGTTCATCGGAGCCCTCAGATCTCGATGTAATAGGTTCAAACTTTTCAAGAAAGTGGTCTGGGATACTAACCATAAGATGTTGTTCCAAATTTGAGCTCATTCCGATCAGTAGAACTCAATATTTCTGGAAAATTCCGATTTTTTTGTAATGGGGCCCCAGACTACGTGGCCCGATTGGGCCCATTAACGATCTCGTCCTTACTTTTGCTGAGAATAGCACCGACACAAAATTTCAGCTAAATTTCAGCTTACTGAGAATACACGAGACGCAAAAATACATACACCCACACATAGACGGATGTTTTTTTGGGGGTTTTCAGGTTTCAGGCCGTTTGGAGCAACTATTCTCGAGGAACCAGAGTTTTTCAAATTTTAATGAATACATAAGCTTTTCTTTTCTATATGGATTTGAAGAAAGAAAGAAAAGCTAAAATAATAATTGACATCTAGCGTGGGTGATTTGTTATGAAATAGAATTTTCAAACAAATTTTGGAGCGAGCAGAAAAAGAAAATTATTGCAAAGTAAACTAAAGTTTAGTTCAATGCGACCATATGGGTTAAAATAACATCTTTATTTTAAAATTTGATTTATTTTCACATTTCTTCGCCCACCCTACTATAACAGAAGAAATGTATTGTAAAGGTCTGAAAACCAAAAACTCGTGAAAATGTATTTATAACTTTTGTAAATCTCAACCACTTTTAATGATACATCTCCGAGGGGATTAAAAATGTGATTAACGGTCCGGTCTGGGGGCTTCCATATAAATGTTTCATATATTTAGAGATATTCTGGGAATAAAACGTATGAAGATAAAAATTGAAGTACAAGCTTGGCTTAAGTGTCCAACAATAGTTCCTATCTGAAAATGAGTGTAGTACTCTATGCTTCCAAATACCAGACATTCTTGAACAGCTTGAAAACTGTTAACTCAAAACTGCTGAAATTTGGAAGATATAATTTTGGACAACATTGAACTTGAGTTCCTACATAAAATTTGCCGGAGCGACGGTAGAAGCGTTGGCAAACAAAAAAGCTGTACAACAACATTTTTATCTATTTCGATATCAAAATAGCCGGTATGACAACAGGAGCGAAGGAGTGGTCGTATAGAAAAAGTCAGAAGCGTGTTATAGAAAAAAACAGTGCGACACATGGCGGGAAATTTAAAAAAAATCGGTGGGAACTTGAATCTTTTGAATTTATGGTTATTCCCGAATAAATTCAGCATCTTTCTACTACTCCAGAATATTTTTAGTACATTTGGTTCTTTTTCTACAGGATTCCAAAGTTGGGGTACTTTGACGAGGTTATTTTTCTAAAATTAGTTTTTCTGAGACTGCTTCACAAAAATTGGTGCCATTCCTAGCCAGTTTAAGGCCGATTTCCAATTATTTCCACCAAACCATGAATGAGGCATTAAAATATAGACTTTTCTTTTTCAGAATCAACTCTAAACCGTGCACATACTTGCGCCATTTTGAAATAGGGGTGTTTGAAGTAAGCAAATTTTCATTGAAAAAATGGGATTTTGTTGAAAATTTTGCAAATTAAGCCAAATTTTTAGTACAACTGACATCAAAATATATTAAGCTTGTATAATTTGATTGATTTTGATTAAAATTTGATCAAAAATTTGATAATTTTCAGCTTTGAAAAAATAATTGCCAAAAAAATATGTTTTTACATTATTTTTAGATCATGCTTATAACGAAAAGATCATTTTTTATGCCCTTATGGAGACATAACACTACTAGTTCGTAAACATTATTGATGTAGGACGGGCAATATAAAATGAATTTTATGATAATCTGAAAATCAGCTTCAGGGGATTAACCTTAAATAATATATGAAAAAGCACGTTTTAAGTAAAACTGTTTTTTTTAAGAAACTGGAGGGTCAGAAAGCTAGTCAAATATAGGTGGTAGTATTAGAATGGGCTGCATCTTTTGAAGGTAGAAAAATTAAGTGACGCAAATTTGGATGGATTGGCCACGGGCTACGACGAAGTTTAATGGGACCCGAATCGATAGCCAAAGTACTTTTATAGTACTACTCTTGAGAAGGAAGTAGATCCAGATGTAGACCACGCCGAACTTAGCACCGTATTCTATAAGTCAGAGTTAGGTGCTTTCACCAAATTGCGCTTACCCAAGTTTAACATAATTCAGAGTTTTCTATTGAAATTGTCAAGAAAAAGACCCACTGAAGAATCTAATTAGACACAGTTTGAGTTTTGTCCTCAGAACTTTCTTAACAGTGCCATCACCATAACCTTTGTCCGGCGTAGGCAAAAAACTAATAGCTTTAAAACCAGTTGAGGTGGCTGAGTTGCAAGTTTCAACTTTAAATTTCAATAACTTGAGTGTTTATGAACCGAATTTCTTGTTCTAAAGCTCAAAATAATCCTTGAAAACTTCTCTAACTATGCTAGATATAACTGATCAATTTGAACTACCCTTATACCTCTGTCAATGAGTCGCTTAAAAGCATAGTTTTAAACAGTGTTCAAGTTCATTCTTGGCTTATAAGTGAGTCATTGCAAAAGTTTTTATTGTTAATTTACATGTAGGTTGTATATGGGACTCTCTTATCGGTCCCAACCGATTTTTATATAGGGTCAAAAATTCTTACCATCGCATAGACATCGTCCGTGGTTTCAAGAAAGAGGTTCCAATATATTGTGATGATTTCTTCCATATTTAGGACTCCAGACCCGCGTCAGTAACGTGCAGGTATTCTGAAAGACTGAGATATTTATTTCAAAGAACTTTACATTTCATGGAATCAAACGGAATAGAATTTTATCTAAAATAAGATTCCAGTACCTATTTTTATGATTTCTTGCGTATTTGGTGCTCTAGCCTTTCCCAAATGTCCTTCCATCCCTCAAAAAGAGCGAAATATTTATTTAGAAGCAAAAATAATTTCATTTATTATAAGATTCCAATGCTAAGCTTTGTGATTTTGTGTGTATTTGGGGTCCTAGTTTATGCCAAATGACTTGCACAACCAATCTGTTTTCAACAATTCTCTAGAAAATTGATTTCGCTCAAAACTAAAGGGAAAAAAAGTTACAGAATTTTGAGACTGTTTCTTCAGTTTTAGAAAAAATGTAAATTTGTGCCCCAGGAGGCACCTCCAGAGTGGAAACAGAAAATTTTCACGTATTTTCTTTTTTATTTGGTTACTGTTATCAATTTATAAATATTTTCTGACATGAAATTAATACTAGATACCCAAAAAACCTCCAGAAGGTAAAATGAAACACCAATTTCTCTCGAGTTGCGTTTTTCGAGGTCACTCTTTTTATGATTTGGTTACAGTCATCAAAATATAAGTACTCTCAGGCATGAAATTATTACTAGACACTTCTGGGGTGTAAAACACAAATTTATTTTCTATTGGTTTTTTCAATGCCATTCTGTTTTATTCGGTTGCGGTCATTAGACTAAAAGTACATTAGGAAATTTAACTGTTAATAGACCACTCTAAGAACCCTAACAAAACCCCCAAACACCAATTTCTCTGCTATTGGTTTTTTGAGGTTGTTATTGCCCTCGTAATGGTTAAGTAAAATTTGAAAATAAGTCCAACAAGTTTCCGGCGTGTTGGGACATATGGCTAAATGAAAAAGGGCTGAATTTTATTTCGAGTTTGGACCTTTGGCCGAATCATAAAAAAATATTTGGGACATTTGGCCGAAATAAAAGAATTAAATTAATAATTTATTTTGCATTAAATAACCCCACATAATGCACCCTTTTTCAAATTTTTTTTTAGTGATATTATTGCACACAGTGTACCCTTTTTTCTTAAATTGAGTATCAAATTATTAATTACTAATTATTGATTATGAAGAAAGTTATTTTTTGCTGATAATTAAAAAAACCCCCATTTATTAAATGGTGGTTTTTTTAATCATCATTTTTTCAAATAAGTATTTTAGTGCTGGGATAAAATTAATATTATTGCACACAATGCACCTAATTTGATTATGAATGATTAATTTAGTTAAAGAAAGTTATTTTTTGCCACTAATCTAAGTACCCCACATAATGAACCCTTTTTTAAAGAATAGTTTACTGATTGGGATACAGTAAAATTAATATTAATGCACACAATGCATTGATTATGAATTTTAGTTAGAGAAAATTATTATTGCCGCTTATTTAAATACCCTGCATAATGCACCCTTTTGCCAAATAATTTTTTAAGTGATTGAGATTAATATGATTGCACCTAATGCACCCTTTTTTCACAAACTGAATATGAATTTTCATTAAACAAAATTATTTTTTACTGATAATTATAAAACTCCACATAATGCACCCTTTTTCTAAGATTATTTTTAGTGATACAATATTTTTCTTCTATTTCAGCCAAATGAGCGAAATATTTTTTATGATTCGACCATTCGTTCATATAAATTTTTTCTGTTTGGCCAAATGGGATTCGGCCGTATGTCATTCGGCCATATGTAACAAGATCAGTTTCTGGGGCTTTGAAAGTGTTTTTTTTTTTAATTTTTGAAACTCAGAATAGATTTTAGATTATTCTCTAATGATTATTGAGTGTCATGACTTCTGGCTATTAATATGCACATATATGTTGTAGAATTTGTTTCCTTAAAAACAAGTTCTCATTTGTCCAGCTATCAAGTAAATGTTTTTTGAAATACTGGCTAGGCCCGCTACCTGAAAACTTGAAAAGTATCCATAAGACATAGAATCTCGTCCAAACTCCTATTGCAAAGATTTTTGTTAATTTACAACGTTCGGAGCATACTAAAACCTAAAAACTGTCTTCGAAAACTCAAATATAAAGAGACTCAGTACCAGAATAGGTTTTACTTATGATCAAATTTTAAAAACCAGCAAAAAGGCATATAAAATATTTTTCTTGTAATTCTGAGATTTTAGTCTGCCCAATTCGTCCTTAGGCAGATAGATATTCAATCATGCAAAAACTTATCCAAGCCGCTTAAAAAGATCTCAGTTCACTGAACCCAAAATAGAATAAATGCTAATTTCAATATATAGACTATAATACTTCAAGGACACAAGCGTATTTTATTGTAGAAATGAAAGAAAAGGTACGAGAACTTGGAAACGATTCACTTCAAACGAACAAATGTGCGATTTCGAAGCAACAGTTTTTCCTTTTTTCGAATTAATTGTTGCTTTTACTACCCCTATAGCAAACCTATACCTCGTATGTTAAAAAAATAAAATAAAATAAAATTAACTTACAAAATCCTTTAGTAAAATCCAATTTTTCTATCCTTTAATTTAAAATCACTGGAAAAAGCACCATATGAAAAATAATTTTCAATTCCATAAAAACACTTCACTCATTCCGAAACATGAAATTTTGAACATATGCCATATTTAAAAAATAATTTAAAAAAATGTTTCACAATTTTTAAACAACATTTATTTTCCCATAAAATTTGACATCAAATTCAAGAAATCTCCAATCAAAATATTAGATTTTGTTACCCGTAACGTATGTCCCCAGTCCTCGATTTAGTCCCAGATTACATATTTTATTATTTTTTTTTTAATTAATTTAATCTCTGATAAAAACAAATTCGTTATAATGATTCCATCTATTCTCCTCAGCGTCAACGCCAGGTTTAAGCTCGGACACTGAACCGGCGGTGCCAGAACCGCAACTCCCGGCTAATCTGAATCCTTGTTCTTGCAGCATGTCGAAAGCCTGTTCTATAAAAGCGTGTTTCAAGAAAAATCTTGACGTATACCGGTCTGGTCCACCATGGTCCGGGTCCCTGGACTCATTCAACGTATCCCCAAAGACATCACGACACAACGCCACTCTCCCGCACACCAATAACCGTGACAATTTTCTAAATTTAACATCTGCTAGTCCGTCACGTCCAAACTGAAAACTGCCACGATAGCCTACGGTTACGCATCCGGGTCTTCGTGCCTCCGCCAGTTGATTCAAACACTTATTTAATCCATGTAGTCTAAAATAATCTGCCTCCTGTTTCAATCGCTCCTTTTCTCTGAACCCCTCCGGGAGTGAAATCGTGCTATCCCTTAAATAATCCAATATGTATCGAAATAAAACACCGTCGCGGTCCAGGAAAATTCTGCCCTTGGAATCTTTAGTCACGTCTTCGGGCTTGCCACTAAACATTTCACACAATTTAGAATCAGGCTCGTTCAGAAGAGTCTTTAAGGTGGTGGTATAGTGCACACCACCCACATTCAATTCAATTATTGCAGGGAATTTTTCTTCACTCATTTTTATTTTCTCTTCAAATTTCTTTTGCTTTTCCACTTGTTTTTCCTTTTCTTTCAATTAACTACCATAACACGGATACGAATTGCTTTGTTTATTTGCCCTTTCTAATTCAATATTTAGCTTTTTTCTGTTAAAAGATTTTCTGTTGAAATGAAAATGAAAAAAGCGATAAATTTCCAGTAATTTGCGTTTTAATTCCAACTCGTTCCGAACACGACTAAACTGAAAATTTCTGTTTTCCACGCAAGATGTTCTCTTTCGGAAACAATGTTTTGAAACGTATAGTCGTCTCGTTCGCGCATACTGAAATTTACTTTTTTTTTGGAACCATTTTCGTTCTGTGTTGTTCTGCGCACAGCTTCCGAAATCAATACATTGTCGTAGGCTCGTCCAAAATTCTCTCGCATCTCATCTCAATTTCATCTCAGTTTTTGGCTTTTCTTCTTCTCCTCCATGTGTAAGAGTGAAATAGTTTTGTCGTTATAATATTTAAAAGTGTCTCTGTATCAACGTTATAGATAATCAAGCTTTGTTTTCCAGGCTTCTGACTGACCTATTTTCAGCCTTTTGTAGCATTATTTTGTACCACAAATTTCAGCGTTTGTGATTCCAACCCATCCTTTGAGCAGAGCCCTCCCACAATGTTTGATTCACTTCCGTGTCCACGAATTTGAAAAAATATTGCGTTATGATATTTGGTTTTTACCACTTCGGAGGTGCCTAGCTTTCCTAGATCTTTTTAGGTGTTTTTAGTAGCTTAATGGGTAGAGCTTCTGCTTATCAATCCGTAGGGTACAGGCTTAAATTCCGGTGACCATTTCAATTTAATTTATTTATTTTTTCAATTGTTCATAATTAATTGGGCGTCAAAGCGATTTTCTACATGTAACGACAGAGCCATTCTATAAATATAAGTAGCGGATAAGAAGTTCTTTGTATGGGGTTCATGTCGCAGAAGGTTAGTCAATTTTTCCTTGCAGCAAAAATAGAACGTGGATAGTTGTGTGTTTGATTAACTGTTTCGATGGGTCGGAACAGACTACAATCTGTAGCTCCACAATAATGTGCTCAAATCTGCACTCTCATTTCCAATATCCTGATTCTATCAACTATCCTGTCTTTCTACTTAGTCCTTATTTTAGGAGTTAGGGCAATATAGACTCGAATCGAGTCTTTCATACCTCTGACGATAACTGCATCCCTCCCCAGGCATTAGCCGATAATCCATCCACAATAATTTTATGCTAAAGTTATCTTAGTTTTTGCTGGAAATTTATTTATTTAGCTCCCATCTACTGTCCTCCGATTTTTAAATCACTACCTTTGCCACCGTTTTGTGCTAATATGTGGAACCTTCTCGTAATTTTTGGTGGCATTTCACTTTATCAAAATTTGTTGTATTATTGGGTATTGGCTGTTTACATCTTTTTACGTCACAACAACAAAAATTTTGGCTCCAACTGGTCAGAGCCTTACCCTACACAAAGTTTCTGTTCAAATTTTCAAAGTTCTGGTGAACACGAATATTATATAAATTAAAAAAAAAACGTAGGAAACCACAAAGTGGATTATGTAGCTTTCTATCATATTTATTGTATATGTTGTGATAGGAACTGGATTCAGACTTCAACAAAGATGATATATAAATTTTTTAAAGAGGATCGGAAGAGTATTTACAGAGTTATCCAAGAAAGTCTGGTAATTGGAAGCCCCAAGAATGGA
>JXPH01005364.1:7874-18213 GCA_001014845.1 Mochlonyx cinctipes | reverse complement strand
AAAATACAACTTTGAACCGGTGGCGTGGGGCACAAAGGTCATTTTAAAAGTGTGGGAAAATAACTTTGAACTGGGGGCGCGGAACACAAATGGCATTTTAAGAATCTTAAAAACATGNAATAACTTTGAACTGGGGGCGCGGAACACAAATGGCATTTTAAGAATCTTAAAAACATGAGGGGTACTATTGGAACCAGAATACAAGTTTTCGCGGGGTTTTTTTCAAAATCATAAAATTTTCAAATTGATCCACCTTAATCCTCATGGCCGCCTCCAAGCTTCCTACAAGCATTTTCACGGAATCCTCACGGACATGATTAAATGTAAATAATTTTAATAATAATTGCAAAAATTACATAAAAATACAAAGTTTATATCAAAAACTTCTCATAATTTCTAAAAATATTGGATTTATTTTAAAATCCTTATGTTAGTATCAAAAACGTTACTCGTAAGAAAGGCATGAGGAAGCCATGATAGATTTTAAATATGCAAACGCGAGGGTGTCATTTGGAAGTTAAAATGTATACACGATAAATTAAAACTGAC
Source organism: Mochlonyx cinctipes (assembly GCA_001014845.1). Classification (NCBI taxonomy): domain Eukaryota; kingdom Metazoa; phylum Arthropoda; class Insecta; order Diptera; family Chaoboridae; genus Mochlonyx; species Mochlonyx cinctipes. Next base: position 17,664 of record JXPH01005364.1, on the reverse strand, counting down.
AATAGTTCTGTACAATTGAAAGAAAAAATCAATCAATTCAATCTACAGAATTGATTCTGTGAAATTCACAATATCCTTTTAGTAGAAGTCAACTGAATTGTCCCGTGATTTTTCCTGTACGAAAATAAATTTTAAATTAAAATAATGTTCGTGTCGATTTTTCAAAATAACACTCTTAAATTTACCGAATTTTGTAATCAATTTGGTAGATTTTCAATAGATGTCACTGATTTTTTCGGTTGCATGATTGAAAGTGAAGTTAGCTTCACAAAATATTGAAACGTCAAAAGCTACCAAATAAATCTGTGAATTGATTTAACCGGTTGTGTAGTAAACAAAACCAACAGATTTATTCGGTGGTTCAAGTTTATTTTCAAAATCAGTGAATTTCACATCGACTTTTATTTAGCATGTATGGAATTTTCATGGGCTTACTCGTGGATTGGAGTCACGATTTATCCACGGGTTCCACTCAGCTTTTCTCACTAATTTCTAACAATTTTTACCCGTAGGAACACGCGAGGAAGCCGTTGGATTTCCCGTAGGGAATCATATGTGCAAATTTTGAAGAAGGTCTGATGAGACTCTTCAGAGTTATTCGAGAAAGTCTGATATTTAGTTTTTAATTTAGGACACAAACTGTTCTTGGATGCTTAGTGCACGCTAAATACTAGTTACAGAATTTGCTGTGAAATTCACTGATTTTGAGAATAAACTTTCCTTTCCTTGAATAGGATATCAACTAGAAGAAGAGCTCAAATTCGATAAAAATTACAATAATTTTATGCTTGTTATTAAATTATTGCTCTTTCTTTGCTCTATTTTTATTCATCTCGTATTTTAATAGCTGGAACTGAATGTGGATTTGAAGTGAGATCGAGATGAGAACACTGAAGCCGGTTTATGTTACTTCGTTTGTTCTTTTATACCATTTGCTTATCTTAATCTTATTTCATGCTATCGTTATTATCAGTTATTGTCAGTATATAAGTACTTGAAGCATGTTATTATGCCGTGGAGCTAATGGCCAATGCTAGAAGCTTCTATCAATTAGTTCCTGTTGTATTGGTACTAAAGTCAAGATCAGTTCTTAAAAGAAGTATAGAATCACACTTAATCCAGTTTTTAACAAACAGGATTTCAAATGCTGACTTTAAATCGCAAAAAGATATTGCAATTTTTTCAGTGAACTGCAAATATTTTAAAATGGTTTTAATTCGGTTGCAACTATTCCTCAATTTTTTTTTTCGCATCATATCTATAGATAGGAAACGTAGGATACCCCAAATTTGTGGTTCCCGGCGTTCCTAATTTAAAAATATTTGTTTCTCTTTCGAACATCCTGCCATTGGCTTATCACCCTTATTAATAAACAAAATTTAATGTTATTTTTCCAGTCCTAGGTGAACAAAACCGCGCAACAATAACCACCAAACTTTACCTTCAACTCTCCGGCTACAATGCCTATGCCACTGAACAACTGAAAGAAGAACTCAGACAGCTGGAAGAGCTAAAGAAAACAATGAAAAATGAAGAAGAAACAAAAATTGCTCCTCAACTATCCGGAGGTGAAAACGAAAATTTACCGAGTGCTTCAAAAAGTATAGAACTAGCAGATTCCCCAACCAAGGGAAGATTCATTGTGGCAAAGGAGGACATTTTGACCGGAGAAACGCTTGTAGTGGAAAAACCTGCGGCCGCTTGCTTATTTTCAAAACACTTTGGAACGCATTGCAACCACTGCTTAAGTAGACTTGTGGCACCAATAAGCTGCCCAACATGCGCCGGAGTTGCTTTTTGTTCGACTGAATGTCGTGATTTGGCATGCGCCACATACCATAAATACGAATGTAAATTCCTTGACCTTATGATCGGATCCGGGATGTCAGTTTTATGCCACATGGCGATTCGGTACGTTGCCCAGTTTGAAAGCCCTAAAGTAGCTTTAGAGGAAGGGAACAAGTTTTTGGGAGGACTATGTGCGCATTCGGCACAAAGGGAGCCAGAAGATTATTTTCAGAGAGCTTTAATGTCAGCATTTCTATTAACGTGCCTTCAAAAGGCTGGGTATTTCGGAAGGAGAATTACAGAAGCGGCAGATCCTACTCCAGAAGAGGCCCAAATTGGAGCTTTAATGCTTGGTCTGATGCAGGCGTTCCAGTTTAATGCTCATGAAATTTACGAGACTAAAATTGATGGGCATAAATTTAATGCTGCCAAAGTCATGTATATTGGGGTGGGAATTTACAAAACAGGCTCAGCATTCAATCACGATTGTCATCCTGGCGTGATCAGGAGTTTTGTTGGAACAACAATGGTTCTTAACTCATCCCATCCAATAAGGCAAGGAGAACAAGTCTCCGAAAATTATGGTCCACACTTTTTACGCCTAAACGCCGCGGAACGTCAACGCAGTTTGAAGGCTAGGTATTGGTTCAAATGTGAATGTAAAGCTTGTACCGAAGACTGGCCTGGCTTAAAAGGGCCAAGTGAAAATCCTAGGATAAAATGCCCCGCAATAGGGTGTGAAAACGTTTTCAACTACCCGAAAAAGGCGGAGAGAAACATGAAGTGCTGGGTCTGCAAAGAAAACGTTTCCTTTAAAAAGGCGATTGAAATTTTGGACAAGAGTCGCGATATTTACACGGAAGCTGCAAACATGATGAACGTGAGTCTTTATAACTATTTTGGATTGTAATACCAGTTTTACCAGTTTTATCCCATTTTTAGGATGAAAGAGTAGACGAGGCGGTGGAACTATTCAAAGCTGGGATCGACATGTTCTATCAATACGCAATTCCACCACACAAGGAGACACACATGGCAGAGGAGTCATTGAGGGCTTGTATGTCTGATAAAGCTAGCACTTTTAAAAGTATGTGAAGTTTACATTTTGCTGTTTTTGTTGGTAAATTATTTGTTTATTTTTTATAATATAGGTAAAAAACAGGTTTCTAATTCTATGTTCTAAGTATAATAGGGGGAGCCGTGTCCAGTTTTGATCACATATTTCGTCAAAAGTGGATCACCCTAATGTATAACAATACTAAAAAACTGATTATTTTGAAGGACATCTTATTACGAGGATTCTTTATTTTCATTAGGCTGTTCGTCTTGTTTGTTTTGGTTTCCATTTTCTTCTGTTATGAGGGCGTTTGGCTTCTCTTTTGTTGATTCCTCAAAGGTTTTTCCTTTGAGCGAGATGTGAATTGCTCTGAAATTATTAAAGAAATAAAACGTCATTAATTTTATTTGAACTTAATAAAATTGTAAAGCGAATAGAGAGATCAAAAGAATATTTTTCCCTTTAAAGCGCTAGTCAAAGGCAGAGAGTTGTGGGAGTTTAGAAGCCAAAGGACCTGTAAAACTATTGAGGAACTTTTTTTTATGATACATAACTTAATTTACTATAATAATAATAAGGCCTATAGGTACCCTATTGGGACCAGGCGAGTCCTCATATTTCAGAGAACTTTCTAGGTATTAGTGGACCTACAGCTTATAGTGGATTCCGAACCACCACAACTTTTTAATGGTTATGCTAATGAGTTACCAGCTCATTGAGCCCATCAAGTCATGTTCAGTTTTTATTGCAAGGAAACTGACTAACCTGACTTACACACATATACCAACACAATCATAGGTTATATAACTGTAGATGGTAGTAGGTGTATGCATATTTCACAGACTGACTGTACTGTGTTCTATTTATAGAAATATCGACAATTCAGATTTCTCACAAACTGAAAATCAACAATCTAATGAAATAGAACACAGCAGGTTGAACCGGGAATCGAACCCAGAACCTAGTGGATGTGAGGCTAGTGTGCTAACCACTCAACCACCCGGTCGTCAACTTAATTTACTAGAAATTAAAATTATGATAAGACTGTGACACCACTTATAATATCCTATTAGAAATATTCCTAATAATTACTTTACACGTACAACGAGCCATGGCCATGGAAAATGGCCAGCGATATTTAAAAATTTTGGAAAATATCTTCTTTTAATTTGTGCCACCAAATTTGGAATTTGGAATCTTCCAACATCGGTTTTCAAAGATGTTTCGGTTTTGGAAAGCTCAATTTTCAAATTTGAGATCATTCCAATCACTAAAATTCAAGAGTTCTGGAAGTTCCTTGTACATGAGTGCATCTCAGATGCCGATGTCCTAGGGTCAACTTTTTTTTGGGAGCTGTTCTTGAAAATGTACCACAAGTTTCTTTCTGAGTCTCAGACCCCGTGGATCAATTTGGCTCATTAAAAAGCTCGTTCTTACTTTTGTTGAGAAAAGCCTCCACGCAAAACTTCGGTTGATATTTATCTTAGTTATCGAAGACATAGACACACACACAGACTACAGACAGACAAAGATACAGACAAATTTTTTTCGGATTTTTTTAGCGTATCATTGTTAGACAAAAATTTTCCAGCCAGACCAAGAAATGATGAATTTTCATACCCTAAATAGCTTATGCTTAGAATTGCAGCCGGCATAAGCCAGATTCCGTTGTTTTATTTCAGGCTTTCAAAGTTTACCCCAGTAGTATATATGAGCTATTTAGCTCATTAGGCCTTAGTGGGGGCCCCGTAACCTACCCACATTGTAAGACCGACTGACATTTGTCTGACATCAGTCTACCGTTCTGGCAAAAAAGTTGGACATTTGATCTGAATGTAAGTGTACTTTCTGATCGATTTCAGACCTTTTTGTCCACATTTGTCCAAGGGAAGAAAAAATTAGAGAGGTTTTGTTTTCTTTAAATATTTTGAAAATAAATTTAATACAATATTATACAAACAAATCTGCAAATATTACCAAAAATTCTCAAATTAATTAAGGAAGGTTTTGAAATAAAAGCCCCATTAAATTTGAAAGTTTTTGGAAAGTAAGTGGCGTGATACGTGATGTTTGTTGGAATTTCGCAGTTGAGTGGGGCTTGTCGAAAAACTACTGAATCTTAGACGTTTTGAAAATTTGTAGAAGTGGGTAGGACTAATTCACTAATGTTCTACCCGTAACGAACCAATTTTCTTTTTCAATTTTGGACATAATCTAGACTAGTTATCTTGTACAAGATCTGAAATCCTCAGCTCAATCGTATTTAGAATATCAAATCAACAATATTTACTTTTTAAGTACAGCAGCCCTACAAAAATTATCAATTTTCTACAGTTATTTCTGAACAAAAGTAGTATGAAGGACTTTACTGACGTAAGCTTGCTTTGAATTCTCAAAGGTTTTCCTAAAGTTTCATTTAAAATTATAAGAAATACACAGATAATTTCAGAAACGATATTTTCTAGTTCGTTAAACTATCAGAATAGTTCTTGAATACAAACTAGTTTTTTAGGGAAAAAACTAAAATAAATAGTTAAAAGAACTAAAACAAATAGTTCGGCTATGTGAACTAAAATAAATCGGTTTTGAAAAATTGGTTAGTACAGTGCTCCGAACCTTCTTACATAGTTTCGAAATTCAACTAAAAGTAATAGTTCGAATAAATAATAATAATAATAAGGCCTATAGGTACCCTATTAGAACAAGGCGAGCCCTCATATTTCAGAGAACTTTTTAGGTATTAGTGGACCTACAGCTTATAGAGGATTCCGAACCACCACGACTTTTTAATGGGTATGCGAATGAGTTACCAGCTCATTGAGCCCATCAAGCCATGTTCAGTTTTTTATTGCAAGGAAACTGACTANACAATCATAGGTTATATAATTGTAGATGGTAGTAGGTGTATGCATATTTCACAGACTGACTGTTCTGTGTTCTATTTATAGAAATATCGATAATGCAGATTTATTACAAACTGAAAATCAATATATCTAATTCAAATAAACACAGAGCAGGTACGGGAATCGAACCCGCAACCTAGTGGATGATAGGCTAGCGTGCTAACCACTCAACCACCCGGTCGTCGAATAATAATAGTTCGAAGAATAATAGTTCGAATCTCGAACTAAAATAAATAGTGGGTAGACATTTGCCTGGATTTTGGTTTGGTGAAATGAATTAAAAGTTGGTTTCCAGAATTACCTGTGAAGAAATCTTACTCTAAGCAATCTAAATTTTGAAGACATTTGAAAAGTAGTAAGCCAAAATATGGTTTTGGGAGCTTTTAAGAATACTGAACACGAATTCATAGCGTCTGAGGTGCGAACATGGTCAAAATAACCAAAAACCGGTTCTTTGGTTCCACTGAGACACATCAGTACATGATGATCAGATCATTGTGTTCGACTTGATTTTAATAAAAATGATTTCGGTTTGTTAAAAACACTCAAACAATCTAGAAAAAAATTTGAAGTTTTAATCAGATGTATAGTTTTTCAATTACAGTATTCCGAATTCACAGAAACCGGAATTTAATACTTAAATAGGGATTTCCCAGTGTTTTTCTGACATTTTATGTCTACCCACTTTTGAATAACTGGCACAATTGATTATGGTATACTCTTTGGATACTGATGCTATGATTATTTTAATTCTATAATAAAATGAGGTTCTAGACAAATGAAGCTGCAGCTAAGACTTGTAGCTTAATCATGATGTGCAGACTGCAGAGTAACCCTTTAGCTATAACTATTCATTCAGGAGAACATTTCGAACTTATCTGGGACGTATTATCTCATTAGTAATAAAAGGGTTTTAAGTTGGGTTGCCTATATAATTGAATCTAGTTTGTTTGCTAAAGTAAATAATAAAGTTATGTTGTTGGTAACGAATGTTCAGAAAGAAATTAAATTAATTAAATGTGGATTAACTTGAAATTTAAAAAATATAGGAATAATAGAAGTCAAGGAATCTGAGGTCGACTAAAAAAAATAAAAGGCGTAGGAAAACACATGTTTGCAGGACCAATCAATATAAATGGATGATTTTTGATTTTCAGAATAGTCTCTCGATTAATCATTATTTTTAGTCATTTAAGTTTTTTTTTTGTTAAAAATAAATAAATTATTAAACTAAAACAATGTATTTTACTTACATCATAAGAATGAAAACAATAACTTGAGTGCAAAAGGTGACCCAGAAAAAGGCGGCGGGATATGTGTTTATTGATGCATTGTATACCTAAAAAAAACTAGTTTTAAAAACGAATTCTACATTAAAAAAGGAACAAAAATTACCTGCGTGTAAATAACTCCACTAACAAGAGGAACAGCATTATCAAAAACGGATAAAAATGCAAAAATAATTCCCCTCTCAGTGATCGGTATAATTTTCGATGTCATCGATCTCAAAACAGGCGCCACAATCGGCCCTAGGCCAGCAACAGCTGCTCCTACATACATGACCCAAGATAGTTGAGCGGTCGCAAAAATGATTCTCCCCGTTGCATGCGCAGTTGCTCCGATCATGACGATGATCGTGTCCCTCAGTTTTAGCACTTTTGTGAAAAAAGGAATTCCCAACAGCATCATGATGACGTAAGCGGACGATTGAAATGTTTTGAAACGACTGTACATAATGGCATCCCAATCGAACTGTAGCTGTGTGTACAAATACATTTTAGACTTTTCGTCCCTTTGGAATGTATAAAACGCCATGGCGATCATCAAAATAAACAGGTAAGCACGTCGATTCAATGTGCGCTTTCTGAAAAGTGTTTTTAGGGAGAGCGAAACGTGGTTCTTGTCGAAAAAGTCGAGTGGAATTTTGTACCATTTTAATTCTAGGATTGATGTTTGTTCTGGGGTTGTTTGCCACTGAAAACATGAAAAAATGATTAAAAATGTCGAAATTAGATCTATACTATAAATGTAATCTTAAAAGATAGAGATAAGATTAAACTTATAGAATTTACCTAAATATTTTAATAAACTTACCTTAAGATTAATAGTAGAGTAAATAATTGCCAAGAGCAAAAGAGACGCATTTATAGCAAACATAATCGTAAATGAATTGTCAGTCAAACTATATATATAAGCACCCAAGGCAATACCTGTTGGCATGGTACTTAAATAGCAAACATCTAAAATGGTAATTCGCATTGTACGATCAGCGACACTCGTTACATCTGAGATGTAGGCGAAGCAAGATGCAAAAATTGCTACATCAGCTCCCGTAAGAACACTAGGAATAGTTGCCGTATAGATTATGTATTGGACAGGCCACGTTGTTTGCGTTGTGTTGACCACAATCATCGATGAGTATACTAGTTTCCCGCATAAACCTAGTATTAAGGGTAGTTTACGCCCCCTACGATCAGACCACGCCCCCAAAAATAATGCTAAAATTATTGGGACAATATACTGTGCAATACTGTTGTACTGGTGAAAATTTGAGACAGTCACCTGCACAATTTTCTTAATGTCCTGATGCTTCTCAATATTCAAACAAATCTCTTCGGAATAACCGTGATTTACTGTACAAGCCTTGTAGAGGAAAAACACCTGTTCAACAACAGTTGTCAGCATAAACGCCATCATGTAGAGGAACATTGTTGGCTCAACGGAGATTTTGTGATACCATTTTTCATTCGGTCTCCGGGGAAGTGCCTACGTAAACGGGATTCAATTTAATATTTATTATTTTTTATTTTATTTAATAAACTACCTCAGCACTCTCGTTCGCGTTATCCATTTTCAAGTTGAATTACAATATCATATTGCTTACTGTCTGAAAATTATTCTTGTGCTGTTAAACTGATAAAAAAATTAGGTAAGGAAGGAGCCAGTTTTGCGCTGCAAAAATAACGTTACAAAATGTTAATCTTAAAACTAAAAGAAATAGAAATTATTTTATCCCTGATTACGGGTCTGTTAATTTACAATTCATAACTTTATCAGACAATTAATAATAATCAAACACATAAATCCGACAATAAAAAGATTTAAAATTTAATTGTTCTCCATCACATGTGTTATTCTGAAGTAGTGTAAAGTGATTGTCTATACCAAACCAATCAGTCGGAGCCGCCAAGTTACGGCTTGGATAACAAATTACTATTTTTCCAAGTGAAAAGTTACAATTTCACATTAGAATATGACTACATACGACTTCATATATTCAACCTATTTTCTGAACAAATACATAGGAAACCACAACGTGGATTATGTAACATTTCATTCATATTCATTGTATACTTTGTGATAGGAATTGGAGTCAGATTTCGAGGAACGGAAAAGTATCTACAGAATAATTGGAAGCATCAGAAATGAACAATATTATCCCAAATTTAGCACAGAATCTGTCCATTATTCAAAATTCTGAGCTAATTCTGTTCACTAAGATTCCTGGAAACTCCTGGTACCAAGAAGCCCTCGAATCCAGATGTCCTCGGATCAAACTTTTGGGTACTTAACAAAAGCTGTTATTCAAAATTTGAGCTAATTCCGATCACTAGAGCTCAGAATCCTGGAAGCTTCTGGTGTCAAGAAGCCCTCGGATCAAACTTTTTTGGGAACTGTACTTGGATAATTACTAAAAGGTTATATTCCAAATTTGTGCTCATTCCGATCACTAGAACTCCAGAATTCTGGAAGTTCCTGGTGCCAAGGAGCCTTCAGATCCCGATGTCCGAGGGTCTAACCTGTTTAGTTAGTTGGATACTTACCAGATGATTATATTACAAATTTGAGCTCATTCCGATCACTAGAACTCAATATTTCAAGAAAATTCTGATAAGTTTGTATGGGCGACCCCAANCTGGTGCCAAGGAGCCTTCAGATCCCGATGTCCGAGGGTCTAACCTGTTTAGTTAGTTGGATACTTACCAGATGATTATATTACAAATTTGAGCTCATTCCGATCACTAGAACTCAATATTTCAAG
>JXPH01005325.1:1319-17668 GCA_001014845.1 Mochlonyx cinctipes | reverse complement strand
CTTTTTCACACCCAAATCTAGCACTGGTTAGAATAGCATTTGGCCAAATTGAGACCTCCAATGCTCTAACTTTTTTTCCTGAGCCGACTTTTCAGTCACACTTTTTTCCCCTTAACTCCCACTGGGCTACATCAATCAAGCCAAATCTTTTCAAGTATCTGTATTGGCAGCACTAGGGTTACTTAAGATGATTTTTTTGATTTTTTTTTTGAAAAACGTTAAAGATCTCAAACTTGACTGTTTCAATTGATCCCGTGTTTTTACTAGCCCCTATCTCTCTTATATTTTAACAATGCCTTCCACGTAAAAGATATCAATTCAAGATGACATATTTATCTGTTCATTGCAGTTTTGAATAAAGGACATAAATCTACATGTGTGGANCTGGGCTACATCAATCAAGCCAAATCTTTTCAAGTATCTGTATTGGCAGCACTAGGGTTACTTAAGATGATTTTTTTGATTTTTTTTTTGAAAAACGTTAAAGATCTCAAACTTGACTGTTTCAATTGATCCCGTGTTTTTACTAGCCCCTATCTCTCTTATATTTTAACAATGCCTTCCACGTAAAAGATATCAATTCAAGATGACATATTTATCTGTTCATTGCAGTTTTGAATAAAGGACATAAATCTACATGTGTGGACAAAATTTGACCGATCGGATGAAAAATAGCAGAATTATTCAAAAATAAACGCCCTTGTGGCTTGATCTGTAGAGCGTCTGTCCATAACGCAGAAGGATACGGGTTCAAATCCGACCTGTGACGATTGAATTAACTTGCGTTTTTCATAGCTCTTTAGAAGGTAAATTACTTTGTGTGCGTATTAATGAATAATAGGGTAAACAAGGTAATTTACGACTTGTATCGTCAGAGCCATGCTATCAAAAAATATACTTGCTGCAAAAGCTTAAGTATGGGATAGAAGGCGTTCGGATGGCGTTCATGTCGAAAGTTTCCTTGCAGCAAAAATTGAACAACACTGTCCCTCAAGTCAATAAACTATGGTAACTCATTAGTATAATCATTAAAGCTGTAGTGCTTTGTAATCCACTATAAGCTGAAGGTCCACAAATACTCAGAAAGTTTTCTGAAATATGAGGACTCGCGTGTTACTTTAGGCCTTATAATTATTATTACTAAGCAAAGGCTCAAATGTGACGAAAATTATTTGTTAAACATGATCCAGTTTTTACTTTAATCAAAAAAGCAATTTGTTGGCTGAGATTTACATTTTCATGTTTTTTTTACAAAATTTTGGTTTTCGCTGTACTGAAAAGTGACGAGAATTCAGATGACATGTTCTTCGTTGGAGTTGATTTCTTCGTGTTATACATATCCACCTCGATATTAACCCCATTTTGAATAACTGTAGTTGGGTGGCCCAACTCTTTTTAGTCAGTCGGGATATCTTTAGCATCAGGACTGTTAGGTTAACAACTTATAGAAGAACAAATTTAAAAGAAATCAAAATTCAAAAAATGGTAAACCATCAAGATCATCATTTATTCCCAACACATATTGACATATTGTTGAGAACAACATTAATATCAAAAAAAGTAAAATTCAACCCTTTTTGAGTGTATGTCTCTCGGCTGTACTATATGGTACATCTTCAACCAAAATTTGAAACTATTACACAAGTTTAATTTTTTTTAAAGTCGCCTATCCTAGGCTGCGCTAGGCTTAAAAGTGTCATCAATGCGAAAATATGCTAATGGTATTAAGTTCTATCTGATATCAAAAATTTGATCCTGTTGCAATCCTGTAGCCGCACTAAAATTTATCGCTGACAGACGTTCACCTTTGTGATGTGGTCATCGAGTACTACTTTTCAAATAGTATTTCAACCTGTTCCATAAGCGTTCCTCCATGTAACCATCATCAATATTATACGAGGAATGTAGTTTACGCGAACTGGCGTTAGATGGACTCTAAGAAACGCACACTTTCTGTTATACGCGCATTTTCATCCAGCTGACCAGTTTGGCTAGGAATTTACTCAGTATGGTCTGGCCATAGGACCAGAAATTCGAACCTGAAATCTCAACCATGGTGTCCTGAAGTTAATTGACCATATCAGAAATATTCCCGGTTGATCTTCGAAAACTACGCAGGTCCCCATCTGTGGAAGCTCCATGAACTGATGCCGATAGACCATTCGACATACATGGGCTTTTCTATTCATTGTCTCTATAAACAATGACCAATAAGCCAAATTTTTAACCATCTAAACTGAATATGTCCCCAGACTTTTCCTTCCATTTCTCTATTGTACGAAGAAAAATCTCGTACCTTCGATGTAAGCTTTGCCGTACTTCCTATATCCACGACCACAAATAAGTTGCTTTCATAACATTAGTAGAGTTATATTTTCTGAAAAGAGCCTCGTGAATTTTAGGAAAGCAAAATCAAGCTCAAATTAGGCAAAGAACAACATTTGACTGTCTAATTACACAATTGTAGTTAGTTTCATAACGTATATAAATCCGCAAGAACACCTTTAAATTGCTTAAAAATTTATTATATATTTTTCGTCCTCCTATAGGCGAAACGAACTATCATGAACTTTCTTGACCCAAAATTTAAAATTTCACAAAAATCGATAAAAACATGTTTTTTTCCTGCCGAAAAGAAAATAAATGTCCATAATTTTATTTCAAACCTTCCGTCGTGAAAATAGTTTCGGGAATCCCACATGGTGTGACTTTGCGAAATTGTTAAACATTAAAGCACATTTACACAACAAACACTTTACAAAACAACATCTTTCACTTTTCGATATGTAGAAAATAAATTCTTTTTCTCGAGAGCTTTATTTACCAACTAGAATGGTATGGAAAAGTGTGTGGTTCCTTATGGTATTGTCATAGATTAATAAATAGATGTATGTCTTAGAAAAATCTTTACCCGACCATTAAACCGGAACAGCACCCCTAATCAACCTCAACCCTGTATGTTAATACATACACACATAATCCACGGAACTCCTTTTAGAGTTCTTTTTACTCTAATTTGCACTTAACCCTACTGTCTTTTTTTAGAGTTCAATTAACTCTAAAAAGGCGTAAAATATACTCAAAAAAGGAGTTTGAACAAAATATTTTTAGCAAATTTGAAAACTACTTTAAGCATTATATTATACGTTTGATTTAAAAATTATAGTACTTAGAACTCTGTAGAAATGTTTTTTAAAATTTTTTTTTTGTTTGTCAAACTCTTTTTTTGAGTTAATTTAATTCTGTTTAGGAGTTAATTGAACTCTAAAAAAAGACAGTAGGGTTAAGTGCAAATTAGAGTAAAAAGAACTCTAAAAGGAGTTCCGTGGATTATGTGTGTAGGTTTCAATGAAAGAAGAAATATTAAAATCAGGGGAAATTGAAAGGACTATACTTTTTAAATGACAGATGTTTGATACTTGTCGGCGGTAAAAGCATTTCCTTTACCAACATTTGAGGAGAAACAGCTTGTCAACATCATTGTTTAATGATAAAAGATTTTAAAATTTTACATCGTAGTTTTACGAATTTAGTTGAAATGTAAGATTTGACAGTTCTGTAAAAGGTAGGAAGCGACCTGGAGCGACCGACCAATCTTACGCTTTAACTTTGCGTAAAACTTCAAGATGGCGGAATTTTTTTGACGAGAGGGTAAAGAAACGAATTTTTGAAGTAGTTTGGCATGTTGCCACTGCATGATAATGGCGTCACTATTATCAAAAGCATTAAAGTACATCTTTAATTAATCTATGGTAAGGCTCGCAAGTTTTTGTTGTGATTTTGAATATTGCAATACGAAATGAATCGATATTTTTATTTAGTAGTTGTGTATTTCGTTGTAGTTACGATAGTTTTCTTTATTTTTAGGGTATAAATTTGTATAATTTATTTCATGATACTCGTTTCCAGGAAAGTGATGTGAGATGGTGGTTTTTTGAACGGCGGTAAAATTCAAATTTTAATTCCGCGGGAAAATATTTTTTTCTTCAAGTATTTAATATCAACAAATCACTAGAAAAATAAACAAAACTCACGTGCTAAAATAGTGTAAATAATTGATTAGGAAGCATGCGTGTTCACGTGTGCATACATTACCGATTGGCTAACAGGAATTTTGGATGACCATGTGCTTGTTACTTTGCTCGAAGCAATTGCTTGATTCACTGGAGGAGGAGGAGGGGCAACTACTGCGGGACTTCCACTGAAACTTTTCGCTGATCCTGATTTACTGTAAATAATTAATCATGAAAAAATATTGATAACATGCCGTATTTTAGGTTTATTTACGTTGGAAGCTCATCAAAACTAGTAGAACTGTGCTCATCAACAGCTCTGAAACTCGCATATCGTGCCCTCTGTTTGCTTGGAGGGGAGGCGGAACCGCTTCCACTTTCAATCCAATCAACGTCTGCTCCAAACATTATCACTGAAGTATTTTTACCAGAAGGAACTTTCAAAGCGTACTCCACACTACCATCAACCCCGATGAAAGGAAGTTGCTTTCGTGCTAGACGAGCTTTCACAGCAGTAATTAAGTGTTGTCCATCTTGTCGATTGGCAACTGTGGCACTTACTACGTCTAATACTATTTGAGGGGAGCTAATTTGTCCCAAAACTGCAATTATGTCCAGGGCACCCTAAAATAAAAAGTTTAATAATTGAATTTTTTTTACTTTAAACAACAAAATGGCTACTCACATGTCTCACTCTTTTCTTCCGGTCCACCGCTGCCATTGTAGTTTTCTCAATCAGCAGCTTAAGATCAAAATACGTGCTTGGAAACGTCATCAAAGCATACAAAACCATTTGCAATGCGTTTTCTCGAAACTATTTCAACGTAATTAAGGTTAATATTATCCGCCAAAAATATTTATTGAAATTATTATTACCTTGGAGCTCCGTGCGCATAAAAAATCATCAGAAAGCAGCAGCATAACAATGGCGGCCGTCGGCAGTCTCTGCATTAACGCTTTTGCAACATTATTGCTTCCCGGACCACCTCGTCTACATAGTCCACTCATTATTTGGCTTATTCTATCTTCCAGATTTTCTAGGGGCAGTCTTGAGGTTAAATTGATTAGCATCTTAATTTTGTCTTCGTAAATGTCAGGGTTTTTCTCGGAAGACAGCAGTGTTTTTAGGAGAGATTCGAGGTATGGTTGTACTTTTGACAAATTTTCGGATGATTTCAATGATTCCTCTATGTTGCTGAAGGCTTGCGATCGTATTCTCCAGTCCTATAATTTAAGTAAAAGAAAAAATATTAATTATTCAATTCAAATCAGAGTTCAATAACCTTTCGATTACAATTGCATGTATTGATTGTGGAAATATTGTTTGTTTGCTCAAAAGAAGGAAATGGACATGTATGAAAGAAGGACAATGAAATGAATTTTAGCTTTTCTTTCTTTCTCTCATCATATCTATAAAAGAAAAGCTTATGCTTATGCAAAGTTGCTCCAAATGGTCTAAAATGTCTGTCTGTCTGTGTGTCTGTGTCCTCGCAAAATTTTCAACCGATTTGGCGGAAATGTGTGGAGGCTTTTTCCCAACAAAAGTAAGAACGGGACTAGTGAGCGAAATAAGTTCAAATTTGGAACATAAGTTTTTGATTAGTGTCCAAAAACAGTTCCTAAAAAAGATTGATCCTGAGGCATTGGAATCAGAGGGCTTCTATGCACCGAGAACTTCCAGAATTCTTGAGTTCTAGTGATCGGAATGAGTTCAAATTTGGAATATAATCTTTTGCTAGAACAACTGCTATGCAAAATTTGATAAAATATCGTACATTCCTACCAACTACCAGACTTTTTTGGATAACTCTGTAAATAGCTTTTAGATCTTCTTCAAAATTTGTACATATGATCTTTGTCCAAGTCTAAATTTAGTTCCCATCATAAAATATACAATAAATAAAAAAAGAAAAGCTAATCTACTTTGTGGTTTCCTACGTTTTTACATTGATATCAGCTTTCCAAGTATGTATCGTGTTCAGTGATGTTTTTTATGTATTTTGGGTGCATATTTGAGTTATTTTTTTAACCTCACGAGTGCATTTTTTTGTATAATCTCTAAAGTTTGTGCAATTGAAAGATGAACATTCTGAAATAGTGATACTATTTCTGATGAAACACGGGTTTACAGTAAAAAATCTTGGAGTCTACTCGATTTAAAGATGTTATCCACAACACAACGCAACACAATTTTTACCTAGATTTCAACGCGAAACAAGATAACTTAAAGACTCAAATCGATTGTAGGCCCTAAAAGATAATTTTTTTTCTAGCATGAACTTGATTAATATTTTCAAATAATTACATCTTTGGATATAATTTCAAAGTTAATTTATAGCTACTTACAAGACCAATATTGATGGTAAACTATAGTATTTTATATTTTTTTGTTCTTCTCTGTATTATATATGTCTGTAGGATAAAAGGTGTTCAAGGACAGTGTTCTTTTATTTAAAATAAACTGATAAAATATAAAACACATCATGTTGCTAGATAGGAACTGGGTCTACAAGATTGTACAAAAAACGTAGGATTTATCAGCTTTTCTTTCATTTTTATTTTAAATTTTGTGATAGGAACTGGAATCAGATTTTGACAAAGATGATATGTGCAAATTTTAAAGAGGATCGGAAAAGTATTTATAATTATCCAAGAAAGTCTGGTAGTTGGAAGCATCAGGAACGGATAATATTATCCCAAATTTAGTACCGGGACTGTTCTTGAGAACATGCCTTAAGCTTATATTTCAAATTTGAGCTCATTCCGATCATTAGAACTNGAATTCTGGAAGTTCCTGGTACATAGGGGCCCTATGACCCAGGATCAAACTTTTTGGGAACTGTTTTTGAGCACTCACCAAAAGCTTATATTTCAAATTTCAGCTCATTCCGTTCATTAAAACACAAGAATTTTGGAAATTCCTGGTACCTAGGGGCCTTCAGATCCCGATGTCCCAGGGTCAAATTTTTTTAGCAATTGTTCTTGGATACTTACCAACAGCTAATATTCCATTTGAGCTTATTCGCATCATTAGAACTTAAAGTTTCTGGAAAATTAAGATAAGTTTGTATAGGGCCTCCAGACCCCGTGGTCCGATTCAGCCCATTTATGATTTCGACCTTTTTTATTGTTGAAAAACGCCTTCACATGAACTTTCAACCAAATCGGAGAATATCGTGGCGACGACGACAGACGACAGACAGACACACATTCACAGACAAATTTGTTTTTGGATTTTTTCAAGTATCAGACAACATTTCCCGAGGAACCAGATTTTTTACTGAATACATTTTCTATCTATACATAGATGATATAAATAATCTAATAATAATAATAATACGGCCTATAGTACTCTAATGGGACCAGGCGAGTCCTCATATTTCAGAGAACTTTCTAGGTATTTAGTGGACCTGCTTATAGTGGATTCCGAACCACCACCACTGTAATGGTTTGCTAATGAGTTACCAGCTCATTGAGCCCATCAATTCGTGTTCAGTTTTTATTGCAAGGAAACTGACTAACCTGACATACACACATACACCACCACAATCATAGGATACATAACTGTAGATGGTAGTTGGTGTATGCATATATCACAGACTGACTGTTCTGTGTTCTATTTATAGAAATATTGGCTATACAGATTTATTACAAACTGAAAATCAATATTCTAAAATTAAACACAGAAGCAGCTACGGGAATCAAACCCTAACCTAGTAGATGATAGGCTATTATGCTAGTATAACCACTCAACCACCCGGTCGTCAAATAGATGATGAAAGAAAAGCTAAAATTGTCTAATTTTTCAACAATATACGCTAAGCAATATCAATTTTGATATTTAAATAGTAATGAGCCGTAAAAATGGTTCTGCTGGTAGGGCTGAAGAGGAATCCGTGGTATCCGGTGGTCAAATGGTCTAAAAACTGGTACTTCTATTCCACTGAGGTAAGTTCGACTAAATTTTTATAAACATGATTTCTAGTTACGCTAGAAACACGAAGCAAACTAGGACAACTTAATTTTAAAAAAATCTGATGTATGTTTCAGGAGATATGCCACTGGACTCATAAGGACCAGAATTTGCTGCTTAATTAGGAATTTCCTGAACTGATTGTCTATTTGTAGACATTTTTATGATATTTTTCTTCTTTTCACTTTTAAACAATTGATTCTGGGAATGGAACACCGAAAAAAATACTTGGAAATACTTATGAAAGGCTGTAAAATCTGTTTATGAGAACCTGTGAACTTCAAAACTAAGCCAATAGCCTCCTGAACATCGGATTTTGTCTAAATTTATGGGAATATATGAAAAATACGTATTTTATCATAACTGATTATCATTTGGCGAATATTTTAACATATGAGTAAGCTGGACTTGAAAAACTTCCAGCCCAAAATTAATGTTTGAAAGGTTATTCAGCTTTCAACCGCTAGCAGAAAAAACGTATAGGCAAAATTTCTTCCCTTTAATTGTATACAATCAAATAGGACAGTACTCGAAAACGATATCCGGTAGAGGACGGTATTTAGAACCGAGAAAATTCCTGTAACTATGTTGGTGAGAAGTTTTGCGGTTCACTTAATAATAAAGTTGCTATGAGATTTATTTTTAATCTGCTTTGACTTATTTGGCTCATTGTTTTATGTTTATTTATAATTATTTATCAAACATCAGTGTGTATATAAACTTTGAGCAGTTTTCATGCAGTATGGTCAGCCAATTTAGGTATAAATTGTAGGATCTTAATAAAAGGGCTCGTAAAGGGACATATGGCCACAGAAAAGGTGCAAATTTGGTCACAGAATAAATATAAAAAAGGTAGAAATGATGCAAATGGTTGTTTGACAGCTTAGTCGTCAGTAATAAATAAGGCCTATAGAGTACCCTATTGGGACCAGGCGAGTCCTCATATTTCAGAGAACTTTCTAGGTATTAGTGGACCTACAGCTTATAGTGGATTTTAAACCACCACAACTTTAATGGTTATGCTAATGAGTTACCAGCTCATTGAGCCCATCAAGTTGTGTTAAATTTCTATTGCGAGGCAACTGACTAACCTCAAATACACACATATACCACCACAATCATAGTTATATAATCGTTAATGGTACTTGGTGTATGCTTATTTCACAAACTGATTGTACTGTGTTCTATTTATCAAAATATCGACAATTCAGATTTATTACAAACTGAAAATCAACATTCCAATTCAAATTGAACACAGCAGCAGCCACTGGGAATTGAACCTGGAGCCTAGTGGATGAGAAGCTAGCATGCAAACCACTCAACCATCTGGCCAACAAGTCGGTACAATGGAGTTTATATTATTTGCCGATCATATAATAAGATTTTAAAATTAATAATTTGGATTTGGGGTTGTTTAGTCTTGAAGCTAATTCTACCAGGAGATAGTAATAATTTTAAGTATACAGACCAAATAGAAGCTATAATTAACCTTTTAGTTTACGTGTTTTACGAGAATAGTCATTTAAAATTGATCATAACACGAACAATTATAGAGGTTGTAGGTTCATAAACTTTTAGGGTTACTTAATGACAACGCATATTTTAGAATGATGATAAGGGCTTTTACCTATTAATAACTTACTCCACTATATATTTTGAAAACTTTTATAGTCTTAGGTATTCTGCTCTACTCACTATATTTCTCACTAGAGAAGGAAAGCATGTAATCAGGAAAATATGAAATTCCTTGGTACCTTAGCCTGATACCGTTTTAGATTAAATTTGGCGTAAGAAATTTTGTCGTCAAAAGAACGAGTTTGTTATTGGTTCAAAGTGGTTAACGAAATTTGGGGTGCCGATTTTGATAAAATTTGGTATATGGACGATTTTTTCGTCAATAATAAAGATGAGTTCGTAGATGGGCCAAATCGGATCACGGGATCTAGGGGCTCCCATAAAAAATCACCAGCATTTTCCAGAACCCTTGAATTCTAATGATCGGAATGAGCTCAAATGTGGAACATAATCTTGTGATAAATTAAGTACCCAAGAAGAGTTCTTAAAAAAGTTTGACCCTGGAACGTCGGGATCTGGAAGCTCCTGTATACCGGGAACATCCAGAATTCTTGAGTTCAAGTCATCGGAATGAGCTCAAATTTGGAATATAACTTTTGGTAAGTATCCAAGAACAGTTCCTAAAAAAGTTTGACCATGTGACATCGTACTAGGAACATCAAAAATTCTTGAGTTCTAGTGATCGGAATGAGTTCAGTATGAGGTAAGTAGTACCCAAGAACAGTTCCTAAAATAGGGACATCGGGGTTTGTGAGTTCATATGTACCAGGAACTTCCAGAATTATTGAGTTTTACTGATCGGAAGGAGCACAAATTTGGAATATAAGCTTATGCCAAATGCCCAAGAACAGTTCCTATGCTAACTTTGGAATAATCTTATCCGTTCCTGGTGTTTCTAGTTACCAGACATTCTTGTATAATTCTGTAAATACTTTTCCAATCCTCTTCAAAATTTGCACATGTCATATTTGTCGAAATCTGATTCCAGTTTTTATCACAAAATATACAATAGAAATGAATGAAAAGCTACATAATCCACTTTGTGGTGTCCTACGTCTTCATTTATAAAAGTAATAGAATAATCCTTAATCTCACCACGAAAATCACTCCCATATAACTTATTATGAATACAATCCAATAATTTACTACTACATTATGTTGATGTTGATCTAAATTCTACTTCATAAAATGTCGGTCAACCCCCAACCAAAAGCGTCTAAAAATCTCAGCCAAATATTTATTTCGACACAATTTTAATTCTTGCTTTCCACGAAAAACACAGTCGTTGTAATAAGCTGAAACATTTTTTCTTTTTAATTGGGTATAATTAGATAAACAAAATATTAAGAAATTAAATTTTAACAATGTACGGGTGGAGGATATCTATAAGAGACGCTCCATATAAGAAACTGTAGTTGCGTATAAATAGAGTTTTGCAAAACTTTCTCCATAAAAAATAATCTCTCTATAAGCAACTTTTTTAGGTCCCTTGAAAGTTACTTACAGAGAGCTTCCACCCGTATAGGAAAAATTTCTGTATTTGGGACGCATTTAAATTCAAATGACTTATCTTGTTGTTTTGTGTTTTTCCATTCGAAATTGGGTTAAAGACATTGTATTTTGTCGTGAAAATTCACATATTTCAAGGTTGGTCTTTATACTTTTCTTTGCAATTTTTTTCTGTGTCAATCCATTCATTTAATTTTGTTAGAATATTCTTGAAATTGAAGGATTTTATACGTCCCCATATGATGGTCACCATATACGAATAAATGAAAAAGGAAATAATGTAATTTTTAATTTTTTATGACCTTCCTTATGGCGTTACAAATTCTCTACTTCAAAAATGTGAGGTTGTTTGTATACAACTTCCCCTTCCTTAGAAAAATTTAGTCAATTTCTACTGAGTAAATAATGAGCAACATCTGCTAATTAGCAGACTTTGGTTAGTGGGAAAAGTTTATCTTTCTCTTTTCTAACAAACCCTTATTTTCAAAAAATAGATAGTGGTCAGCAATATTTTGCTTACACTGAAAATCTGGAGAACTCTAAAAAAGGATTCATCATCACTTCGAAAAAGTTAAGCTGTTGAAAGATCGATCTGATTCAATGAACAATCCTAAATTAGAGTTCAAATTATCCAAAAGGAGTTCATTTGATCGTTTTAAGGTGCATCGAACTCTAAAAAGATGTTAACTCGAGGCCTACAATAATCTTGAATTGGTTTTGGTTAATGGTAACATAAAATTACATGTCAAATGCAAAATTTGAAATTGGTGGAAATATGGTGAACATTGATTCAAAATGTTTTCAAGTTGATATTTTACGTCAAAATAAATTATGACATTGCAAAATATAGCAATTTTTTACAGGGCACTATATTTTTAATGATATTTAACAATATTTCCCAATACAGGCCACGATTAACTGAGCAAAAAACGCATAAACCGAATTCAAGATTATTGTAGAAGTGCTGAATAAGCAATTTTGTTTAAGCATTTTGCTAAATTTTTAATGCAAAAATTCCCTTCATCAAATTTGAATTGAGAAAAAAATTACATTCAAAACAGGAGCAATTTTCCAATTTACACATTCGCATTTAATCTAGCAAAACGTTGAAGTATCACAAAAAAATTTTAAATTGGAAATCATAGGTGATACCTTGAGGAAGATTGGTAAAATTAGTTCCAAAAATCATAAATGAGCTAGGGAGATTTTTTTTTAAATTGTTTTCCCAAAGGTAGAGCTTTTTACGGTATTAAATTCCACTTTACATGAAAATGCTTAGTAAGTGCAATTTTGAGTCTCTAAAATTTCTAAAAATATACTTTTTAATAGCTTGTGGTCAAAGTATGAAACATTTTGTGACATTCTGTGCATATTTGGGCGTAGAAAATATTCAGAGAAGCTCCAATAATTTCACATGGTTCAACACTTTTGTCAGCCACAGTAAAAGTTTATTTTTCGTATAAAACGACGTTTACTCGAATTTCATTTGTCCGTAGCTCATTTGCCAAACTTTCATTTGTCCGATTATTTTTTAATCTTATTAACCCGATATTGTTAAGTGCAAAATATAGTTTTGAACGTAGGCAGCCCTAGTTTAAGGTCCTCCACCGGATCACCCTTCTTTAAAAGGAATAAAACCTAGTTTAAATCATATCCCTAATTAGAGGCTCCTCAAGGGATCTCCTTTTTTACAAAACCTAGTTTTAAGCGTATTCCTAGTTTAAGGCCCCCAAAGTTATCACCCTTCTCTGATAGAAACAAAAACTAGTTTTAATCATAACCCTAGTTTGGGTCTTCAAAAGAATCACCCTTCTTTGAAATGAACAAAACATAGTTTTATGTGAATCCCATGTATATGCCCCTTAAGAAATCCCCTTTTTAAAAGAAGAAAACCTATTTTCAAACGTAGCCCTAGGTAAAGGCTCTTCAAGGTTCCTTTTTTTGAAAGAAACATAACTTAGAATTAAGCATATCCCCAGTTTAGGCTTCACATTTACGTGAAAAGAACAAAACCTAGTTTCAAGCGTATCCCTAATCAAAAACACAAAGAAATGACCCTTCTTTGAAAGGAACAGGTCTTAGTTTTAAGCGTATCCTTAGTTTAAGGTCCCCAAAGGATGATTTCTTTGGAATGAACAAAACCTACTTTTAAGCGAATCCTTAAGGCCTTTTTATTGATCACCATTCTTTGAAAGGAACTAAACCTAGTTGCAATGGTAGACCTTGTTTAAGGCCTTCGAAGGAATCACTCTTCTTTGAAAAATTGAAAGGAGTTTAGTTTTAAATGTGTAGCTCTAGCTTGGCTCCATAAAAGATCAAGGAAGGAATATATTTGTTGAATGTTGAACCTGATAAAATTTAAAAATTGTTTCCAAAAAGGTGTTTCAAATATTTGATTAATAACTTCTTCGGGAAAACGGATCCAGGCAACAACGTACAATTAGGCAAAAGGATACGGAAAAATAAGGGTTCGGGTAAACGGATCCGGGCAAAATGAACTCAGAAAAAACTGCCGGACAATTTCACCGGCAAAGTAGAGAACCCACTGGATTCACCCGGCGGTTTGTCGGTTGATAATTTAAACTCAAATAAACACCCATATGAACGCCGTATTACTCAATGATTGAGATTTTATACTACAACTAGCGTTTGCCGTCTAATTTGTAGGGCAAACCGGTGAAAAATGCCTAATGACGACGATTGATTCATTAATCAAATGCCATACGAATCAACCGGCAAACGTCGAATGTAGCATAAAATCTCATTTTGTGAGTAATACGGCGTCACCGGTGGTAAATCCGGTTGAAAAAACAGGCGTGTTTGTTTAGCTTTTTCCTGTAGCGGTGGGTAAAACAACCAACGTATTACCCATTTGCCGGTAGAGATGTACTTTATCGACAGCCAGAAAACCACCAGATCTGGTGTATATTTTGAGCGTGGACGCAATGAACTGGTAAGTCATTAGCATCACCATTAAAAATATGTGGTGGTTTGGAATTCACTCATACTTAAAAAGTTTACAGAAATATGTGGTTATTATGCATACTATAAGATATAGTTGTAGAAAATTTCATCTGTTTCATCTGTTTCATCTGAGTTATAGTAAAAAAAAATAATTAAAAAATCTAGGGACATACAAATAGGTTTTAAAAACTGGTTTTTAACGGACCATTCAAACTTCAAAGCAAATCTGCACAAGAAACACTCAATATTCGGGTACGTCGTAGAACGATTTCCTACTTGTTTTTGATGAGAGCAGGTTTTGGAGGGAAGTAAATTTTAAAATTTTCGATTTTTTCCGAGTAAGGCACACCCTAATGTAAATGTAAATTCTTTCTTACGCTTTCTCCTCTAAAAAAACATAAAAAAACATAACACAACCCTTATTCCTTTGCTCTAAAAAAAAAAAAAACTAAAATAATAAAACTTTCAGTAAAATATTCTGTAATATGTTGAATGCCCGAAAGTGGGTCAAATTTTTATCACCACTTTTTCCACAAAATATGTCAATTTTTCTTTTATTGGACACGGTTGGAAGTAATGTAGTGTTTTTGGTATAAATTACATGCTGCATAAGTGGAGTGACCTGGTAGCTCGTTATTTTATTATTAAAGAATAGTTATAATGATAAGGAATCTTGAAAACAATTTTTAAAGGATTTTATACGTATATTCTATTAACTACTGTTCTATTATTTTATTATGAAAATTAAATTTATACATAAAATAGCAAGTCGCCTGCCACTGACGACGATCCTTGTGGCTTGATCGGTAGAGCGTCTACCTATCAACCAGAAGGGCTCAAATCCGACCTGTGACGATGAATTAACTTGGGTTTTTTCATCATTGATTGTCGAGAAGGTAGGTTGTTTTGTGTGCGTTATTGTTAATGAATAGTAGGGTAAACAAAGTAATTTTCGATATGTATCGTTAGAGCCAAGCTTTGCTATCAAAAATATACTGCTGTAGGTTCACTAATACCTAGAAAGTTCTCTGAAATATGAGGACTCGCCTTGTCCCAATAGGGTACTATGGGCCTCATTATTACTATTATTATGAAAATAGCTAGTCATCAATAGTACTATTAGAAAGCAGAGGAGTTTTGGAAAATATTTCATAATTTGTTTCAATTTCCAAAGACTTTTTGAATATGTTTTTTATTTTTCATTTAATTTTAATGACAGGCTCACTGACCCTATTCCCATGAAGAATGGCGTTCGACAAGGATGCTTGCTATCCCCTTTGTTGTTCGTAGATGTGTTAGATGACGTGACGCGTAAAGCATTTGATGTGCAGAGACGGGGCATAAAATGGAGAAATATGGATGATCGTCTAGAAGATACGGACTTCGCTGATGACTTGGCTATGCTATCTCACAAAAAGAAAGTTATGGAAGGCATAACCAAAGACGTTTCTTGAAGATCAGCGTCAAAAATCAAAGTAACTCGCTTAAACAGAAAAAACACACTGAGATTGACGGTAAAATCGTCGAATGCGTCGAGAAATTTACTTACCTTCGCAGGAAAATTAGAACTATAATAGTGGTACTGACGAATACTTTCTAAGCTGCCTCAAGAAGGAAGAAGAAGGAAGATTTTATGCGTTAAACAACATCTGGCGCTCAAGTCTCGTATAAAGTAAACAAGCTTCAATTATTCCTTGTATTATCCACACTGTTGTACTCGTCCGAGACTTGATAAGTGACTGATTCAGTCACCGATAAAATTCAGACATTTTTCAATCGATGTCTGCGGCAAATCTTTCGGATAAGATGGCCTTGAACGATTACTAACATAAAATTATGGCAGCAGAGTGGTATGACTAGTATGAAGATAGAAATCAGGTGTCGTAAACTTGGATGGATTTGGCCACGTGCTAAGAAGAGGTCCAACGGAGCCCGGATCTATAGCAAAAGAAGGTTTGGAGTACAATCCTCGGGAAGGGACTCGTTCAAGAGGCAGACCCTAAACTTGGTGCCGTTCCGTTAAGTCAGAGTTGGGTGTACGCATTGATGATAATGCTAGATGAAATGTGATTAATCTTTTGGAGTTTTGTTTTTCTAAATATTAGATACAATCTACTTTGATTTTCAAACAGCTTTTGGTAGTATTGTCCATTCAATTGCTATTGCCAAAGTGCTACGTTTTAGTTTCAGGCTCTGGCAAAGATTTAGTTAGGGTCCTAGTTATTTAATTGTTCAATTAGATTACATTTGTAATTGGTAAAATACCCGATGTAGACTTATAAATATAAATAAATAAATTAATTAATTCCAGCCGC